>VXBO01007353.1:127595-163507 GCA_013400135.1 Rhinoptilus africanus
ATCTAAAGTCTGTCCAGCTGGCACTGGGACCCACCAGGTGTAAACCAGTTTTATACCAGCTGATGATATTATAGCCTTTACTGGGAGAGAAGATTTTTTTTTTTTTTTATTTCTACTGTTCTATTAAACACAAATGTCCATCATTATCTCTGTCGATTATTTTTTTTTTAAAAAAAAAAAGAACTAAATTTGGCTGTGAACTTTGGTTATTCTTGTTGAGAAGAAACACAGGTCTTAATTATTTAGCCTCTTGGAAGAGGAGGAGATGAAAAAGTAACCGAAAACTTTAAAAAGTCAAATCTGAAAATAAAGCTATCGTTACATTAGTTTGCAAACTTCAAGCAAAGGCAAGTCAAAATTAAGTACTTGAGAAAGACAAAAAATAAAACTAGAGGCAACATTTGAGCTGGTCAAACTATACAATCTGTAGAAAAGATTGACTGTGGTTTCAAGAAGACCTTTATAGATGCAATGATTCACTAAGTTTCACTGGAGTTTTTAAGGATCTTTTTTGTTTCCATTTTTACTCTTCTAAAAAAATAAACAGAAGTGCCCTTAGCATGTGAAAGAAATAAAAGAATAAAACAAACAAAAAAAAAGAATAGAAAATGGCAGCTATGATTATTAGAGTCATGGGAAAATGATCTGTGCAAAGCAGTGTAATTTATGGCTATTCACATTTCAGTAGAAGACAAATAAAAGATATCATGATGGATAGTGAACAGGGGAATGTGGGATGTGTCATACAGTTTTAAGGCAAGTTTTATAGTGAGAAGAAGAAAGTAGTTTATTAGTCAAGTAATTAATCTGTGCAAGTCATTGTCACAAGGTATAATGGAACTAAGTCTTACAGAAAAATTTAAAAAAGATCAGGTATTTCTGTGAATAATAAAAACTTCATCATTTTATCAGATATATTGCTTAATATAAAAAACCCCTCATATCACTGATGCTGCCCATGTTGGTCATATCAGATTAGTATAAACTTTTCTAACTTAATATGGAAGTTCCTACGTGCCTTTATGACATCTGGCTCATTTGACATTATTGAGGCAGTTAATTTGTATTAACCTGTGTGACTATACTCCTGCTATGCTCTGTTTTATCCTTGCGATCATTTTGCCTGAATCTAGCCTGTTCATCTTTTTCAATCAGTTTAGGTTTAAATAGCCAAGAATTTAATGAGTGTTCAGCTTTTCTATTAATCAATGTTTAGCTATAGCGAAAGACACAAATATCTATAAAATTCTGAACAACATTATATTAGGATTTATAACACGTGACATAAAACATATGTCTTCTTTCCCCCTCTGTATCCTTTTTGTTCCCTGTTCTTTCTTCTTCTCATCAATTATCTTATTAGTAAATAATGGAAAATTCAATTTAAATGCTTTGCCCGGGGTCTTGAAGGTCTGTGACAGCAAAACACATGAAGTTACTCTTAGAGCCCATCCAATGTCCCTAGTGGTATAGCTGAGAGGGACTCCTGGGGATCTCTCAGAAATCCTAACCTCTCCTGAGTGAGACTAACCCAAGACTGTTCTCCTCCAGCTTCTCAAAGGACACCAAGCCTCAAGACACTTTCGACCTTCTATGCCATTCCTCCCTGCTTTGAGTGAGAGTGGCAAGACAATATTCCTGGTTTTGTGATTCAAAAAGATCCCCTTACCCTACAAAAAATTCAGACCACGCTTTTTTCCCTCTTGGCCCACACAGCTAAAGGTCATACACATGAAACTGTTTTCTCTGCCTTCTATTCTTTTGCCCATACTTCCTCTTATGTCTGTCTAATATTTGACACAGTGTCTCAAGTCTAAAAAAAATAAAATAAAATCACAGCTTCAAACTCCATATGACAAATTTGGGTTGAAATAATCAAAGCTTTCTCAAATCTATAAGCAAAGTAGTACTACAATGGAAAGTTTTGAATAAGCTTAACAAAAGCTGATGCCTGCAGCCCTGCCTAGAATAAGTACACAGGGAAGTTGCATTGAGAAAAACAGCATGTTAATAACCATGAAATTCTGTTTAGCTTTTAAAAGAACAAATCTCCATCTCTTCGTGTGAAACCCACTGTTTGGGAAAAATTCCCATAACTTTCTCCTCTTGAGAGAGACATGTAGGAAGCTATGGATGGAGGGAATAATAATGAGGGGGCTATAAAATAAGGGTCTGAACACACAGAAAAAGGGGAAAATTGGCAAACTGTGAGGTTATTCAAGTTTTCAAATGCCAGCAACCAGTTGATGGTAACTAAAAAAGAGTGTAAATTCACCTCTTTAGTTTATAAAAGAAGATTATACATATGAAATTCTCGATATTACAGGTGAATAGAAAGTGATTTACAGGAAAATTTCTCTTCAGCTGCATTAAGGCACGACTGGTTTCTCTAGTCATGATTTTCCAGTGCTTTTCCTTAATGCCGTTAATAACAATAAGTGCTCATTTGTTGTTCTCTTCCTTTTTTGTCTCTTGAGTACTCTTGCTTAAGTACTGAAAATTGCTTTCATTCTTTTACTAAGCTTTCTAAAAGTGTCTTGTTTTCTTTCACGATGTTAATTGTATTTTTTTCCTTGTCATTATCAATTATTATTTCATATAGTATTTTCAGGGGTTTTGTTTATTAGCTGTTTGAAACACCGAGTTTAAATATTAAAGTTGGCATAATACACACAATCACTGCTTCATATGTAAATACCAAGTGCCAATCGGTGAAACAATTCATCTGTATTCAATAGAACAGATTTTTGCTTTATGTGAGTACTGTCTGTTTTGTGACAGAAAATTAAAAAGCTTCAATATCATTTTTCTTCAGAGTTATGTATGCAGGATCGTCTGTGTGTCTCCTAAACTGAAGTTTCATGTGGTTTAGTCCCTTTCTTGCATACAACTTTGGTTTAATGTCTTTGAAATATGTCTTCTCCTGGGTTTTATTAGAAAAGAGCATTTTTATTAGAAAACCTGCATTCAAGATCATGTAGTATTGAATTTCTAAGAACTCCAAAACAAGGAACACTGTTTTTAATTGAAAACAGCCTCTCTTTTCTTATGACAATTCTATCCTTCTTAAATAATTTTCCCTATCAATCACCTAATTTTAACTTTTCAATAACAAAGTTTTTTGTGTGATGATTCTATCAAATTTCAACGGTAAGAATGTCCAGTTCTTCTGCCTTATGCAGCAATGCTCTTTGCAAAATTAATTTTTTTCTCTTCCATTTCATCCTTTTCATCTGGTCCCTCATGCTTGTGGTACCTTAAGTTTGAGTTGGAATTACATTTTCCTTGTTCCATTTTGTTTGTTGGTTTAGTGTACTCCTGGCTGCTCAAGAAAACTGGAGCAGCTGGAGTCTCCTTGGTTCTGAACGGAGACATGGATTGTGATATGAGGCATGCTCCTGCTTGTATTGATTTGGTTGGAATTTGTTTTTTCTGCCACAACCTGTCAATGTGTTTCATAGTCACTTGTGAGCAACAAAAAGTTCTTAGCCTTTTTCTATAGACATGCAACCCAATCATTTCTTCACTATCCGATATTAGGAGAGCTGACTGTTTTTGCGTGAGGACGGTATCTGTACCTGAGTAATGGGATTTTGTTTTTCAATTCTTACTCCCAGTTTCACAGAAACTTTTGGATTCCTGCCCTCCAGTTCTTCAGGCCCTCCAGTTCTTCAGGAGGAAAGCTGACTAGCAGAACAGCCTAAGAGACTTTCTCCCTAGAGCAAGGCTTTTGGGGAGTGAATTAGAGAACTAAGATGTTCAAGCAATGTAGTATATAGATAAGTCCTTCCTTGCATAGCACATGAGTATTTTAAACCACAAATTGATGCGGAAGTGGTGCATTCTCAACCCATTATCCCGCAGGAAAAACCTTCCAATACCAGTATCAGTTATTTCTAAATTCCCGGTTGCTAATCTTCTTTTCCTTGGTTTTGCTATAAGCCATGTCGGATTTTCCATTTTCTTTCCTCAGGCTCTTGTCATTTGATTACAGCAGTTCACCAGATGTCCCAGCTTTATTCTATCATTTGCATTCCTCTCTTTTCTGCATGGCTCCACATTGATTAGTCTTGTGTAAATATCTAAGTCCAAAGTCAATGCACATAGGCACCAAGCTATATTCCCACTGAAATCAGCATGAGGTTATACTGGCTTTTCAGAATCTCATTGTTTTGGCTTGTGATTAAATTAATCATGCCAGATACTGCACAAGTAGGTGTACAATTCAAATCTATACCATAAGTTTTTCCAGTCTACCATGAACATGCTTTTCCATAGACTGTGAGAGATTTTCACTGGATAATTATGTGCAAGAGAAACCACNTATATACTATATATATGTTTAAATTGTCTCCAGAAACTTTATGGCAAAACTCAGTTTACTGTCAGTTCTCCTTGGAGGAGATCTGCTATCTGCAAAATATCCTTTCCAGTGTGCTTTGGTGCTATGGAGACCCAGGACACACTCTCATAGTTTCCCGGAGGAAAAGATTTTGTCCTGGACTATGAATCAAAGGTTCTTGTGATAGAATTCTTATGCTTACCATTTCTCCCAAGTATTACATTTCTTATCTGTCTCATCCTTACATCACAGATTCACCATCCCTGTTTTAGATACGCATTTTAGGTAAGCACCTCAGTTTTCCTTCTCCTTCTCTCCTCTGTCTTTCACATCATCTTGTCCTTAGCCATGTTCCAGCTTGCTCTATCATTTCCTATGAACATCCCCAATCACGCATATGGCTTTACTTTCCTCTTCATGAAAATAAAGCTCCTCTGGATGTTCCCTGGACCAACTTAGTTTTGAAACAGACTGGTAACAGGGGCACTCCCTTGCTCTCTGTCTGGGTGCCTGCACATAGCACTCGCAGAAGAGCTCAGAATTGCAACCATAGTGTTCTGTCCTTCCCAGGACTGGAGATTGGAGTCAATACCTTCAAAGACATTTAATTACTAAACATAGGTGGTACCCACTACAAATATGCAAACCACAATTATTTTATTTAAAACTGCATATGTGAAAAAATTTATACAGCCTTTGGACATGAAGAGAAACAACAGCCATCTAAAACAAAGGTTACTCTCTTCTCCCAGTACTGTTTAGTCCTCGCTCCAGACATGAAGAAAGTTAGAAACTGCCTTAATACAGAGCTTTGAAAGTTTTTCTTTACCTCAAGAAGTGCTTTTTCAGCAATCACTTCTACCAGCCTCACCTTTACTACTGCTCACTGCCTGGAGAAACTGTCCGTGTGTGCAGCCTGGAGAGCCGAGTCCCACAGAGACAAAGGCATGTGACAAAACCTCACATTGCTTCAGAGCTGCTTGAAGAGGAGAATCTGATCTATTGACTTGTTCTGAAAATAGCACCCGGTGGGAGGTGACTGACTGGCTAATACCTGTGGTGTTTCCATTACCAATTGGGATGAAGTCTGTTGCCTGGAATCCTAGGGCGGTTTCCTTGACAACCAGAAGAAATGTGCAATTGCAATGCACATGACTTTTCAGGTGCTTTTTTAACTCCTCTGGAACAATGAACTGCCCTAAGATAATCATACCTCAGATAAATAAAACCTAGATGTACATCCAAATGGTGAATAAAGTTTATGTTCAAGGACAAATTTGAGCTGAGCCTGAAAGCTGCCATGAAACAAACCCTCAAGAGAGCAAGCAGGCTGGATGTATTTCTACTATTCAAGATGTCAGAAAGTTTGCAGGATTATCTATTTCTTTATTTTATAAACTTTGGATAAGAAATGTCAAGAGAATGATGATATTTCCATGAGTTACATAGATAAATATAATATGGAATTAATTTGGGTGACCCAAATAAACCGAAAGCCCTCAAATTTCAAAGCTGATTGCATATAATGTACATCAGAAGCACTATCGGCATTTACAGAAATCAGAATATATTTTGAATTTATTTTAACAAGAAAATATGAAACCTAAGACAAAGCATACAACAGTAATGAGAGTAACAGTATATAGTTACTCATTGTTTGTATGTAGAATTAGACGCAAATTTTGTGTGCACAGTCAACTCACTGAAAAATTCATAATTTCACAAATTCAAGTTATACTGAGAAGCAGTTTCAGCCTAAGTGTGGACAATATGATTCAACAAAGAGTTCCATTACAAATTATTGAAACATATTATGTAGCAATTTTAAAAGGAAATATTCCCTCTATGTTCCAAAGTTCTAGGTTTTGATTTGAAAAATTACCTAGTTTTTAGTGAAAACACTGTTTAAAAAAAAATAAATAACCTCAAGTCAAATGATATCATGTCCAATTGATTGACAAGTAATGATAGAATCAACACTATCTGGTTTTGGGGGTTTTAACTGTTAGCCCTTTAAGATTAAGGATCAAAATATTATTCCAGTTGAACTCAGAGTTTTATTTTTAAGTGTTCAAGGCCAGGCTGGATGGGGCTTTGAGCAACCTGGTCTAGTGGGAGGTGTCTCTGCCCATGGCAGGGGGGTTGGAACTAGATCATCTTTAAGGTCCCTTCCAACCATTCTATGCTTCTATGATTTTTCAGTTTAATAAATAGCCAGAAACACGCATTCCCTTGTGTTCTGCTTGGGAGCAATAAGCACATGCAAGGAAGTTAAGGAGAAACTGAAAGGGATGCAGCAGATCAAATAAGCAAAGTAGAGGGAGTGAAGAAAGGATCTTATCAGAGGTGACAAGCCAGATGACAAATGTAAATCATTTTGAAATTTATCTGCTGACATCAGGAGCATATCTTCCCTCTCTTCCCTCTTAGTATTGATGGATAATAGTCATTAGAGTAGCATTAAGGACCAGTGCTAATTCCTTTTGAGTTAAGAAAGGGGTGTCATCTGACATCTAGAATTCTACATAAAATTTTGACTGCACAAATCATAAGAAATTTCAGAAGACTTCCCTAATTTTTACTTGTGGCTGAGAGTGAGTTGCTGGGAGAGGAAGTGTTACTGTGGCAAAAAATAACTATAGAATACAAACAGTGTTGCGTAAGAAAATAAATCAGCCCAGTCTATCATCAGTGGGAGTCAGGCAAAAAATATCTGAAACAGAGGGAGACTGGGAGCAAACCAGTTAAGACAGAACAATGTGCACTATTAAAATAATCAGAGAAAGCTGAGTTGACCTGGACATTTTAAATGAGGACACTGAATGCATCTGAATGAATCATTAGCAGAGATTTAGGTGCTTTCCTAAAACAGATTACATTCATAATAAATAGATTTGAGTAGAGAATTTTAAAACCATATTAGTGGTAAAGGTTGATGCCTCAGGCCACATTAGCTCAGCATCAAGCTCTGATCTGTCATAGATCAATGAAATGTAGCGAGCCTGAACTGCTGATTCAATTTAGTATTCATTTACTTTCAGAGCAGAACATAAATAGTAAGGAAAAAAATGCGAAACATGATCTCTGAGACCAAGATCATGTTCTATGGGGAACTTAGCATGCACGCACGCGTTTATCTTGTGAATATTTAGGAAGCCAAATATCGAAACAGCCCAATCAGTTCTGAAGCTGAATCTGTCTCAGTGCCCCAAAGGCCTTTTACCGCTGAAGTTGAAAGAAACTTTGCCTTCCTCCCCAGTGGATGTTGAACACAACCATGCTGGGTGCATAAGCAAGAATGAACCTTGGCAGAGTAGCAGTGAAACCCCCAACAAGAACATAGCGATTGTAGCATCTGATTTAGAATCATAGAATCATAGAATATCTCAAGTTGGAAGGAACCTACAAGGAACATCAAGTCCAACTCCCTGCTCCTTGCAGGACTACTTAAAACTAAACCATATTACTAAAAACATCATCCAGATGCTCCTTGAAGTCTGACAGGCTTGGTTCCATGACCACTTCCCTGGGGAGCCTGTTCCAGTGACCAAACACCCTCTCCGTGGAGAACTTTCTTCTAATGTCCAATCTAAACTTCCCCTGTTGCAGCTTCATTCCATTTCCTCATGTCCTGTTGCTGGTCACCAGAGAGAGGAGATCAGCATGTTCCTCTCCACTACCTCCCTCGAGGAAGTTGTGGACTGTGATGTGACTGTGGTGTGTGTGTGGACTGTGACCCCTCAGCCATCTCTTCTCCGAGCTCAACAAACCAAGTGACCTCAGCCACTCCTTGTAAGTCTTACCCTCGAGGCCCTTCAACATCTTAGTCGCCCTCCTCTGGGCACACTCTAATAGTTTGATGTCCTTCTTATATTGAGATGCCCAAAACTGCACATAGTGCTTGAGGTGGGCCTGCACCAGTGCAGTGTGGAGTGGGACAACCACCTCCCTCAACCAGACAACGATGCTGTGCTTGATGCACCCCAGGACATGGTTGGCCCTTTTGGCTGCCAGGGCACGCTGTTGACTCCTGTTCAACTTGCCACCCACTCAAACCTCCAGATCTCTTTCCACAGGATTGCTCTCATAGCCTCTCGTCCCCAAGTGTGTATGTATAACCAGGATTACCCTGTCCCAGGTGGAGAATCTGACATTAGCTCTTGTTAAATTTCATACGGTTGGTGATTGCCCTGCTCTCTAGTCTATTCAGATCTCGTAGCTCAATGGGAAAAGGTCCAGTCTGCTATAACTGGACAACCAGGTGACAGGAGAAGGAAAGGAGATATATTTTTTCTTCATTCAAATGGCCTCAGAATTTTTCCAAACAACTTAAGGCAACCTGTTATGTCTTTAATAAAGCTATGAAAGATTGATTAATATTCTGTTTACATTCAGCTACAGTTATTTTATATTTATATTAGCTCAGATAAAAAATTTAAAGTCAATACAACTGAAGTGTGGTCCCCTTGTTAAGGGATACTTCCTGTAACATACGTACTACAACACCACAGCTTTTGCCATGGGAACACAAAGCTGCTGAGTGGGATCAGGTGTTGACAATGAGACAAAACAGCAGCTGGGAGAAAGTGTTGAAACTTCACCAAAAGTTTTTAAATCCTTTTCAAAAAAGTAATTTAAACTGTAGCCCAGTCTCATGGAAGTCATTCTGGGGTACTTCTACCTGAGCCAGCCCATGTAGTAGTGTTATTTAGTACTTCAAGGCAGAATTATACTGAACTCTTCCTACTACAGTAATGGCAGTCTTGAGGTTCTGTTTGATGACAAAATATCTCTTTTACCATATATGACCCTGAAGTGCCTGAATATTCCTATTTCAACTATTTCAACTCCTTTTTTTTTTTTTTCAAGATATCATGTGCTATCTATTCATACAAATAACAAGTGACCAAAAACATGTCACCAGTCATTGGCATATCCTGTGAAGTCTAGGTTTTCTTTCAAACTCCTGCTAGTCCGCTTCTTATTTTGGTGTGGCAGTAAACAGCTTTAGATTAGAGCTGCATAGCTGGTAGAGTGTACTTAACAACTGTCTATAGAAATAAAGATTAGCATCAAGGCTTTGCTGTCTCTGCTGTCAGGATGCTGATCTTTTGAAGCTACAGTGTAGCCAGCAAACTCATAGTTACCTACAGAATTAGCACTGCCACTTCATATATGAATAATACTAACACTTGGAGCCAGAATAACAGACTAATTTTCTTTCTTGACCAAGTTTACAGTAATTTATCTGTGTCAAAACAATTTGAAAGGGGAGATCTACAGTGAAAAGATGCAGTTACTGCGGTACATTCAGAAACAAGAATGTATTCTGCCATTTTTCATTCCGGCTTAATATTCTTAGATGGAAAATTTAAAATGTCTGTAATGCAAGAGTCCTTTATTTGTGTGTTTATATGCCTACATTTTTGCTTGTCTGTGGGTGTGGGTGCACTCACATGTGGTTTCATATATGTATATGTATATATGTATTCCCACAGGCTTATATATATTACATTAAAAATGTATTTTAATACTAACTAAATAATAAAATTTGTCTTCTTCCTCTCTAGCTTTTGGACTGATATCTCATTGTAACTCCAGTCTATAAAGGATTTAGGATTTATCAGCATTCTCTCACTTTTGTGCATCGTGGTTTTTTGGGATCTGACCTAAATCACTGAATCCCACGGGAGGACAGTGGACAAAGGTTTTTCTGCAGTGTTTGGACAGGAACACGCTGCTATGTTTACAGTGAGAAGAGTAGGAACGCCTTGATGTTGACAAATATTCTTAGCCATCTCTGCAGTATCAAAGCTGCATAGTAATTACTATTATTATGGTAGGTAACTACTGATTATGGTATTTACCACGCACAGTAGCAAAATAAAAAGATATGCATGTGTGCAATACATGTTCTATAATGACAATCTGAACAACCTCTATAAAAAATTACACTCTAGAAACATCACAGTTGTTCTAAGGATACCTACGGAGCTCTTGTTTTTGCTGCCAATTCTTCCTTGGGATAGTTGCTCAGTGGCTTGTGAAGGTTACTGTCTCCTTTGTGCTTGGAAAAGAGAAAAAATTTGGTGCATTTTTCAAAAGCAGCAATTAACAGCATAGATTTTAGTTGTGGTGGTTTGGTGGTGTGTTTTGTTTTGGGATTTTTTTCACAAAAAATACATGTGTCACATCCAATAGGCAGATCTTGGAATAATATTTAGTGGATATTGAAGCTGATCAAGATTATCCGAAGATTTCCTCAATTTCAATATCCTGGTTGGCAATAATTTCCAAAACGTATGAAACTATGTAAGGGATTGACTGCTCTTTATTCAGTCATTGTAGCTGTCTATCCTACCAACTGTAGACATTCTGCTTTGCATCTGCCATATCCTTTCCACGACCATTTTTCCTGCTGGATAAGCTTTAATGTTAAGACCAAGGTGATTTGATGTTCTCCTGTTGGTATACATAAATATAAATGGAGTTGAATTTTAATATTGACGTTTCCATTAATTTTCTTCCCAAGCAACAATTTTCCACAACATTTGTAGACTGGATGCGAGGAGTCACCATCCCTAGGGGTAATTAAGAAATGTATAGATTTTGCACTTTAGGGCATGCTCTAGTGTCAGAGATTGTAGGGGGTCTTTTTGTGTGTGTATAGTTGGACTTGATGATCTCAAAGATCCTTTCCAACCATGAAGATTCTATGATTCTATGAAAAGCTCTCAAATTAAGTCTGGGATGATAGTACCTTAGAGAAGGCCTTTGGTGAAGAATTAATTACAGTTAATCATCTCTGAACATCTGTGCCGAACTGACTATCTGTATTACTAAGGCTTCACTATGTTACTGCTGTGCCAGTCCTGAAGCTGCAGCTAGGACATGTTCCCGTAGAACTTCAAGGGGAAATATCCCTATTTCTTTGTATTGCTGTACGTTAAGCAACACTGTGATTCTTAATCAGTGAATGGTGCAGCCACACTCTTGTCCAGAGTGTGAAAGAAGAGAGTGATATGCATTAGTAAGAGTTGTTTGTCATCCACAGTGCATGAATCTATGTAGTTATATGACAGCCTACACACCTATTAAAGACAGTTAGCCTCAGAGGAAAATACTGTTAACGTGCCTGAGAAGCTTTTATGTAGGTAGAAGTGACAACTCTGCTGTATAAACAGCATCATGCAGTAAACCGTAAATCCCATATCCGGCTGAGATGGGAACACTTGTGATTCTAAACCAGCGATGACAGATGAATGTAAGGGATCCATACAAAACTGTGTTGCAGAAGTATTCAGTCTTTTCACTTATATAGACCTCCCCGTGGTCTGGACTATTAAAATGAAGATCCGCTAGAAAGTGAGCAACTATAAAAGTGTGTGATTTGCTTGAGAAACTGAGATTACAGTCTATTGTTATTTTCTGAGAGTTATTGGTGAACAAATTTAAACTCAGTGATCCTTTCTGTCAAAAGGTTTGTGTTTCACCATTTGGGAAGTGCTGTTTTAATGACACTAAAATTTTGAATTTCTCACTTTTCTGAATTGTTTATATTGAAAAGAAACAGAAAAAAAGCAGCAGGAGTCTAAATAATTCATTCTGACATTTTCAAAATGGTATTTTTAATTCAAAAAGATATTTTTAAACATTCACTCATTGCCCTTTTTTTTAAAAGCCTATAAATATAACTCCATCGTGGGTCAAAATTTTATTTGTTTTTGATGAAACTATATGACTGTGTGTCATTTTTAGTTTCTCTAGTGAATATTAGAATTAAAATTATTGGTTGTTTCAAAACCTCTCATAATTTCATCCATATCAAATTCTAAAATAGCTGTCTTGTAGTTCACAGGATTTAAAGATTAAAATTAATCTACTTAAGATGATATTCCACTGTCTTCTTAATAAAGAGCATGTTCTCCATTAGTAAATTTTTTTTTCACTTCCTACTCAGAGTTAGGAATATTTGATGTGATATTCTACCATTAAAATGTTCTCTACTGAGAAACTAATCAATAAAACTCTTTAATGTATTTAGTTCCAAAGGAGCATTGAGTTAATTTAGAAACAGCTGGTAATGAAGGAGAGAAAGATTTTGACCTTGATAAGGTCAAAATTGAAAACAAGCTTTAGTTATATGAGTATAGGATAAAGGCACAGATTTTAAAATATTTGGGTTTAATTCCTGCAGCCACCTTAGATGTATGCAATTATAGGCAAACATCTGTGCTTTATAGCAGGTTCATTCAATGTCAAGCTCTCAATACTCTCCCTGTGGTCAGCAACATCAGACCCTTCAGAAAACACAGAAGCTTTCTTCTAGTGTAGGTGCCTGGAGATCCTTAAAAGAAGACGTGGTGTATGCCCAGGTCTCATCCCCAGATGGATTCAAAATGCAATTGTAATAAGGGTCAGAACATGGCAGATGGAAAAACTTTGTGCATAGGGGAACTTGGGAAGTTTGAATACACAAATGAAAATTCCCATTATAATGATGAGAGAAACTGTGTCGTGCTTTGGGCTAAGCTGGCCGCTGACAAGAACGATGTTTGTAATGCATCAGAGCAGTTCAGATGTCCGCACAAGGTCATGAACTTCACCCTGGAGTTATTTACTACTTTCTTGTGACTATAAGTGGAGACTGAATGATCGATTCTGTTGCCTAAATAGGTGTGTCTAGAAACATGGCAGGTACACTGGAGGATCCAAGATATCTGTGTGGGACTGACATATGGCACAGAAACTACAGGAACGTGTTGCTTTTCTGGAGTGGCAGTGAGAAGAAAAAGGGATACGTGAGGGCATGTCAAACAATACTACCTGCCTGCATTTAGGTGTGTCAGTGAAGCCCCAGATGATGAGCTTAGGTTGACAGAAGAGAGAACCTATTCACCTTTCATTTTTATCTATACAACAGGGAAAAATTTTGGCTGCCTTACAGGAGACAGATACTAAAATATATTTCTCTTCTCATGCTTCCTTTATACCCTTCAGACTTGGCAGAATTTTACCCGCAGAAGTTTTTACTATTCATTAGTTGCAACTCAGTAACCCGGTCACAGAACTGATCAACCAAAATAAAAAAAAAAGAATGATTTGGCTGCACAGACTGAGTAATTTACAAATTTGCCTTAAGTTGCAGTTGAGCTCTGGAAGGGCACTAGTATTGAGAGTTCAACATTAGCAGCATCATTTAGAGCTCTTGAGTTTATGAGTCAGACAAACTGCTTGAAAAGCACTCTGATTCTTTTCTGTGTATACTAGAGAACTGATTAAAAATGAAAGCTTCTAAAATCACCTCTCTTCCTGATTTTCCAAATTAAAAACTTGATATGAAGAACAATCACAGCTTTTCTGAAGGAAATCTCTTTAGAAGAAGAGATTTTCCTCTCTTTCCTTAATAAATTACATTGGAATAATAATATTCAGCGTTTTTACATCTTCTCTTCAATGAGATTCAGAACTGGAGAGTCTTAAATCCTCACTACAAAGCACCCCTTGATGTTGTTTTAACAAAAGCAGTTTACTCACCCTCTGATTTTTAAATAAAATGATTACCATCTTCTCATCTACTCTGAGACTCAAATAGCAGAAAGCTGATTGCACAGAAGACTATTAAAGAATATTTTTTTTCAAAAGACTGAGAAGAACAGCCACAGTATTTTCTAGTATCTCTGCATACTCCTCCTCACACTCATACACACAAGTTCACTTGCTTAAACACATTGTGAAATAGGTGGAAAAATTACATATTGTCCAATGAATCCTGCCTTTCTTTACGTATACTTAGCTGCCATGTGAGAAGTGTGATTCATCATCTCCTGATTAGGAGACAAATTCAACTGTCAATATATATATGTCTACACATGATAAGGGGTATAAGCTTCAGCTATAGTCAGAGGAGTTCAAGAACTCAATATAGTTCCCTGTTTGTGGCGTTCTGCTGTATGCAAGGGCCATGAGATCATGAGATAATTCAGGTGTGATGAGACCTCAGATATCAGACTGTGCAGTGATTCTCCCAAGAATTTCCAGGAGCTTCTGAAGAAAAAATGGACATACCTTTACCTTCAGGTGTCCAAGGCTACTAGACGCTGCTGAAAATGAAGACTCATACACAATCTTATCTACCAGGACCTTTCAGCCAAATAGGAAAAGAAAATTTGCATGCAGCTGGGAATGACCATTCAAAACATTGAAATAATCACAAAGTTTTCTATTAGAGTATTTTAGATTATTCTAAATGATTAGATTATCATTTTGTGATCACACAGCTGGATAATTGTATGAAAATGTTAGAAAAGGGCATTCAGGAAAGTAAATTGAACTACTCTTCTTCTTTTCTATTATTTTTAATAAAAATAAATCTTTTGTTTGCAAGTCACAGATATCTTTCTCGTTCCTTGCTAGAGATGAGGTACTATAAATGCCAATTTATTTTTCATCATGAGATTAGTTTTTGGAGTAATGGAAAATAATTTTCCTCATCTTTAATGAATAAATCATTGTGGGAGGCTCTGCATGATAGCTTGATCCTGCATAGCTATTTCTTCTGATTGTTAGCAGGGTTGTACATTTTAATTCCTGAAATATTAACTCATAATCATTTGCTTTTAGACCTTTCTGATAATTTTTTTTTTCATTAATTCCTTTTCACTGAGGTAATAGGGAATTACTTTGTTTAATGATTCTCTAAAGATCTAAGAAGGCTAAATATCCTAATAAGGTAATTTTATTTCATAAATAATATTGCAGCCACCAATATCATTAAATTTTAATGTTTTCTGCAGTAGGCCACGTCCCTAGCAATGGGGTATGCAACATTCTAATCCAGAAGCAATTTGAGCAAAATGAGCCTGCCCTTTCACAGAGCTAAGTATCAGTCAGTGGAAATTCATCAGATATATTGTTTACTCTGAGAGAATATTTAATAACCTAATAAAAAGAGAGAAGAACCCTGATCACTGACTTCCTTTGGAGTAAAATTCCCCATAAACTCTGCTCCCATGGGCAGTTAAGATACTGAATCCCTTGAAAACATCCTTAAAGGCAAAAAGCTCATGGCCTGGCCACTCCAAGGTGAGACCCACCATCCCAACCCTTGTGTGACTGAGCCTTCAGGCTGCTTCATGGCCACTGAGTCTTGCAGAAGGTTCAGGGGGCTCTGCCTGTGCCCAAGTCTGGCCTGCGGGGCTCATGGGGGCAGAGATGTCAATCCTTCAAAAGAAAACATGACTTGCCAAAACAGTGCAGTAGAGCATGTTTTAACAGAAAAGGTAGGGGCACACACTGCAGTAGGTCTCTCTAATACTCCCATCTCCTGCAATGGTATGATTTATCCTTGGGGCTGAGCTCTCCTGGATGCCCGGCTTGCTGCAGACTTTATGTCCTTGAAGCTTTTATTGATCTGCCCTGAGGAATTTCTTCTCTCCTAGTCCAACCAACAAGAGCACCTCTGTTTTCTGTACTCAGGGGTTTGTAAGACTTAGTATCCTATTTTGATTGTAGGTGTAACATCAGGAGATTATTTTCAAATTGTCTATCCTCTAATAAAAAACTTCTTTGTCGTCTGTCAAGGACTTCAAATTTGTCATTGTTTTGCCTTTCCTATTTGGACCTTTTAAACAATTTACCCTGATTGAAGTAGTTAAGATCAAATATCCTTTAAGGTAAAAAAAAAAAAAAAATCAAGAAAAAACCTTGCTTTTTGCTTAATGAAAGTCTGAGACTTTACTCAGTGTTATATTCTGCCCTGCAATTAGCAGAGAACTGCCTGGACTTCTGTATGTATGTCAGAGCCCAAGTAAAGGAACACATTTTAAACCTGTGACATGAGATGCACAGCCATGGAAATGGAGTATCAAATGAAGTTGAAATTTTGGTATACATTCCCTGCTCTACCTAAAGAATTGATCCATACATGAGGCAGAATCACCTGTAGTTTAGAATAAGGATTTGCTAAGGATAAGGCACCAGATTTCAATTTTTTTGATGTTTAAGATTTAAACACAGCTACTACATCACCTACAGGTACTCATGAACAGGGTGTTGTTATAGATAGTTACAGGCTGTTCAGAAGGGACAGACAAGGAAGTAGAGGTGGTGGGATAGCCCTGTGTGTTAGGGAGTGTTTTGATTGTTTAGAGCTTAATGATGTTGATGATATGTTTGAGTGTTTATGGGTAAGAATCAAGGGGAAGGCAAATAAGGCAGATATCATAGTGAGTGTCTCTTATAGACCACACAACCAGGAAGAAGAGGCAGGCAAAATATTTTATAAGTAGCTGGGAGAAGTCTCACAATGGCTAGTTCTTGTTCTCATGGGATATTTCGACTGACAAGATGTCTGCTGGAAATAAGATACAGGGAACAGTCTAGGATGTTCCTGGAGTGTGTGGAAAATAACTCCTTGACATATCTGGTGAGTGAACCAACTAGGCCAGGCATCCCACTGGACCTGTTGTTTGTGAACAGGAAAGGGCTTGTGGGTGATGTGATGGCTGGAGGCTGTCTTGATCACAAAATGATAGAATTTTCAATTCTTGGAGAAGTAAAGAGGGAGGTTAGCAGAGCTGCTATCCTAGACTTGCAGAGGGCAGACTTTGGTCTCTTGAGGAGCCTGGCTGACAGAGTCCCTTGGGAGGCAGTTCTGAAGGGGAAAGGAGTCCATGTAGTCTGGACATTCTTCAAGAAGGAAATCCTAAAGCTGCAGGAGCAGACCATCCCCATGTGCCGAACAACGAGCAGGCAGGGAAGCAGAGCAGTTTGTCTAAACTGAGAGATTTAGCTGGAATTCTGGGGTAAAAAGAGAGTTTATGACCTTTGGAAGAAGTGTCAGGCAGCTCAGAAGGACGACAAGGATGTCATGAGGTTATGCAGGGATAAAATTAAAAGAACCAAAGTCCACCTAGAACTTAATTTGGCTACTGCTGTAAAAGACAATAAAAAATGTTTCTGTAAATACATTAGCAATGAAATGAGGGCTAAGGAGAATCTCCATACTCTGTTGGATGTGGGGAGAAACATAGTGACAAAGGATAAGAAAAAGGCTGAGGTACTTAATGCCTTCTTCACCTTCACAGTCTTTAATAGTAAGACCAATTGTTCTCTGGGTACCTAGCCCTCCAAAGTGGAAGACAGGAACAGGGATCAGAATGAAGCCCCTATAATTCAAGGGGGAATGGTTAGCGACCTGCTACACCACTTAGACACGCACAAATCTGAGGCCAGATGTGATCCAACAAAGGGTACTAAGGGAGCGGGCAGAAGTGCTCACCAAGCTACTTCCCATCATTTGTCAGCAGTCCTGGTAATCAGAGAGGCACCAGTTACCTGGAAGTTAGCAAATCTGATGCTAAGAAAAGGACCTGGGGGTGTTGGTGGCCAGCCGGCTGAATATGAGCCAGCAGTATGCCCAGGTGGCCAAGGACACCAACAGCATCCTGACTTGTATCAGAAATAGTGTGGTCAGCAGGATGAAGGAAGTGATTGTCCCCCTGCATTCAGCGCTGGTGAGGCCTCACCTCAAGTGTTGTGTCCAGTTTTGGGCCCCATCAGTACAGGAAAGACAGTGAGGTGCTGGAGTATGTCTAGAGAAGGACAACAAAGCTGGTGAAGGGTCTAGAGCTTAGGAGGGAACTACGGTTGTTCCGCCTGAAGAAAAAGAGGCTGAGGGGAGACCTTATCGCTCTCTACCTGAAAGGAGGTTGTAGAGAGGTAGGGGTCAATCTTTTCTCCCAGGTAACAGGCAATAGGACAAGAGGAAATGTCCTCAAGTTACAGCAGGGGAGGCTTAGACTGGATATTCAGAAAAATTCCTGACTGAAAGAGTTGTCAAGTATTGTAACAGGCTGCCCAGGGAAGTGGTTGAGCCACCATCCCTGGAGGTATCTAAAAGATGTGTAGAAGGGGTGATTAGAGACATGGTTTAGCAGTGAACTTGTCAGTGCAAGGTTAACAGCTAGATTTGATGACCTTAAAGGTGTTTTCCAACCTAAATTATTCTATAATTCTATACTTTTTTTATTTCCTATATTTGAATTGGGATCTAGAAAGAATTACTTAAAGGAAGACATAGACACATCCCGTTACACCCTTTTTTTAATAAAAATTTTCATTTTACTTCATATGCAAAGAGTATTATTTAGGGTTGAATAAGAAAGTCTGCATGCATCACGCTCTCTGTACAAGTAACTGAGCTCAGCCTTCTTAGGAAGAGTGACTGATTTTGATTTTGAGTGTCAGTCAGGGGTGCAGCTTCAGGATGGCACCAAAAATACATTAATCCCTTTATCGGGTCATAGTCATGTCATGACCTTTGAATTATATCATGTCATAGCATGAAAGTGTTTTGGTATTTGACTTACATATTACTTGCTTTTTATATTTCTCAGAACTAGCTGGAACAAGGGGGAGATGCAAGTATCTAAACATACCTTTTAAAATTTAAATGTCTCAAGTGGCAATGTGCACTTGTAGCCCAGAAAGCCAACCACATCCTGGGCTGCATCAAAAGCAGTGTTCCAGCAGGGCGAGGGGGGGAATTCTGCCCCTCTACTCCAGTCTGGGGAGACCCCACCTGCAGCGCTGCCTCCAGCTCTGGGACCACCAGTGTAAGAAGGACATGGACCTGCTCGAGAAGGTCCAGAGGAGGCCACAAAGACACTCAGAGGGCTGGAGCCCCTCTGCTGTGAAGACAGGCTGAGATAGTTGGGGGTTGTTCAGCCTGGAGAAGAGAAGGCTCCGGGGAGACCTTAAAGTCCCTTCCAGTATCTAAAGGGGGCTACAGGAAGTATGGGAAGGGACTCTTTATCAGGGAGTGTAATGATAGGACAAGGGGTAACAGTTTTAAACTGAAAGAGGGTAGATTTAGATTAGATATTAGGAAGAAATTCTTTCCTGTGAGGGTGGTGATACACTGGCCCAGGTTGCCCAGAGAAGCTGTGACTGCCCCATCCCTGGAGGGGTTCAAGGCCAGGCTGGATGGGGCTTGGAGCAGTCTGGTCTGGTGGGAGGTGTCCCCGCCCAGGGCAGGGGGTGGAAGTGGATGATCTTTAAGTTCCCTACCACACCAAACCATTAAATAATTCTATGATTCTATGTCTCCTAGATAGGGAGTTTGTAACACAGGTTTTGGCTGTACTGTCTCCTGTTTGCACAGAATGTTAATAGTTTTCCACCATCTAGATAAATGGTTTCAAAACCAGTAGTTATGGACCCTTGTCTAATCCAAGCTGTTACAGGAAACATTCTGAGATAGGCAAAATTTTAAGGTACCTGGGAACCATAACTGGTCTGCAAACTTATTAGCAATCTGAAATAGATTAGGATATGCAGCTCTAGCACTCCAGCCTATACCAGCAACATAGCATTTCTTCTAATGGAAGGAAATATTACAGAAATCACAGCTAAGTCAAACAGCTTGATCTGGTAAATAATAAGTATTTTATGGGAACCTCAGGGTATTTCATGCATGTAGTGTCATAAACAGTCCAAGGATGTTCTGTATGCATGCAGCCTATTTCTATTCCCTGTAGTTTTTATAGTGAAGTTTCCAAGTTGTGCATAAGCAATAATATAAGAGGATCTCTATTAATTTGTCCTTCAGGAATGCTGTGCATATTTATTTGTTTGTATTCTTTCTATTTCCCCCAATTTCTTTGCTGGAAAACGTGTTCACTATTACTTTACCTTTTACATCTGTTTTATCAGGCAGGTTTGATACTTTTATTTTGCTCTGACATTTTTCTTCCCTTCTTTTTGACAACAGGATAATGAATGCTGACTCTGAACCAAGGTGTCCAAAGATGTCTTCGGTATATCCTTTATCAATAAAATGCCTCAGTCTGGGAAGAAGGATGGTCTTACGGATATGCATTCAGAAAACCAAATCCAATATTTGGTTCTGCTTAATGCCTCTTACTGGCATTCAGAGCCAAATGTGGAAGCTTGAAGCAACTGCAGATAAAGCCGAGTGCTCAAAAATCCTCAGAAAGGCTGTCAGTTCACATGATGCTGTCTGAGGCCAGACTCTGAATGCTGTATTATCTTGATAATTTTGCTACTTATTTTGATCTCTAAAGAGGAATTCAGTTCTTTGGTCATTCACGTGTTTACAAGATAATTTAGATTTTTATGGGCTCTAGCATCCTGGCAGTCAAAGAGGGTCTCTTCTTTCATTCTTAACTTTTTCAGCTATTTAGCTTGTAAAGTTTTCTGTTTCTCCTTGACTCAGTGGGTAGCTTCAAAGTCTGTAAACAGAAATGTGTATAAAATAATCAAGTCATCAAAAGTTGGAGAGCATTCAAATCTTGTGGGTTTGGGTTTGGTTTTTCCTCCCTGCATTTCCCTGAAGTCACCTTGGCAGTGCAAGCCCCGATTTTTATCTTCTCTGAAGAGTCTCATCATCTACTAGCTTTAGATGAGGTACAGATGTGTTATCTGAGCCATATTCCCAATCTTTATCCTCTCTGAGTTAGAAGGATATTCAGTATGGTCAGTGACAGGGAGAAGGGTAAGGAGACAACCTGGAAAAAAGTTGAACTGGGTGGAGCTAACGAAACAATGTTTGATTCTTCAATATCATCTTTCAAGTGTAAATAATGATTTTTCTATATTCCAACAAAGAATCATAGAATCACAGGGTTGGAAGGGCCCTCTGGAGATCATCTAGTCCAACCCCCTGCCAGAGCAGGGCCACCTTAGAGCAGGGGGCACAGGAACGCCTCCAGGCGGGTTTGGAATGTCTCCAGAGACGGAGACTCCACCACCTCCCTGGGCAGCCTGTGCCAGGGCTCTGCCACCATCAAGGGAAAGGGACATAAGGAACAAAACCACACTGCACATTCTGGGGAGGCCTCTGTATTTGGTGATAGGCAATCTAAGTTCAACCAAGCAGCAGTGCATTCAAACTGAGATTTTATTTGCTGTTTCATCTGAGCAAAAAACTCCTTGAAAAAATTTCAGGGTAACCAACCAGCCAAATCTTTCTCCCCTTTCCAAACAGCTTGGAAGTACAGCTTGTATTGTATTAGAAGCATAGCATAGCATATATTTGATCAGTTTGAATACAAATAGGAGAGCAAACTGCCTTTTATTTTTAGATTTTTCAGTTTTTAGGAAACCCTCCTTCTGAATAAACCAACATAGTCTTCTGACATTTTGAAAAAAAAAAATAATATTTGTCATGGCTCAGATAGTCACATTGAAAAAAAAAAACAAAAACAAAGAAAACAGAAATGAATGTGATTGGGCAATTTCCTGGTACATAAAAGTTTGCTGGATTTTTAAGATAAAGCTATGAATCGAAACCTGAGATATCTGTGAGAGATATTCATGGATGTTGTTGTATGCCTTTGACAAAAAGTACCTCATCCCTGTGCTTATCTCCTGGTGCTTACAGAGCCTTCTGGAGGTAGCACGCATGAATTTGATGGGAATAGCCTCTTCTCATTTACCAGGTAAACACATGAAACCACTGGAACATATTAGAAAGAAGAGGAAATAGTGTCTCTTTTATAGTCTCTTCTAAGTTCTTGGAAAGAGTTTCTGTAGACTTCTTCATGGTAGAATGTTCTGGTTGCTGGATATTGAATCCAACTTTCCATTTTCCATCAGTTCTGAGAATATGCCTAAACTGCAAAGGAGGAGAGGAATTTCAGACACACTCCTGTATTAAGCTGTTTCACGATCAGTTCTCAGGGCTATTGTTATCCTGCATGGAGTACTCTGAAATGAGCAAATCTTCCTAGGCACTAGGAAATTTCCTAAATTCCATATAAATCCCTCTGCCTTGGGTTTTGTCTTGGAATCACAGGAATGTTGATGGAAATTAGGACAGAAAACCTTCATCCAAGATGCCTATCTCTGGAGATTCATCTTCTGTTTTAGGAGCCAGGCATAGAGGAATAAATTTCTAGGTACTTCAGTCATTTATTAGAGCAAACATGAGTCCTTTTGTGGTGAAAGTTGCCAGAAAATTATAGTCCCAAGTATAAGGCATCCTTCAAAGACGTAGATATATATTTTTTCCATCAGTAATAATTCATCCAGACAAAGATCTCTTTCAAGTCCTCTCCAACTACTTCATGGCATCTCAGCTACAAAAACAGCCAGTGTATTGAAAGTAGCACATATTTTGAAAATTGACGGTTAGGAAAACTGATGAAAGATAATGCCGTAGCAGCAATGAATCAGATTAGTATGGACAACATGGGGAACATTCCACCTACGCAGGGAGCATTGCCTGATATCAGAGGGCTCTTTCATCTATGATAACAAGACCCAGTGGCTGGGAGCCAAAACTTCAAACTGGAAATGAGATGCAATTTCTTAGCAGGAGCATACTTCACCATTTGAACTGTTTACTAATAGATAGAGAACATGCGACTTCATTCCGAGTCTTTAAACCATGGGTGATTCTCTTTCAAAATGAGAAGCAAATGAGTTCGCGGTGAACTGAAAGATACCAGGGTGATTGCAGCACTTTCTGGGTAAAATCTAGCCCTGAGTTGTGGAGATGATCAAATTGATAATAGCCTTATAAAAAATCATGTCTCTACCAGTGAGGAAGCAGCTAGAATGTATCTGTGCTCTGGGAAACTAGAATTTGGTCTGAAGATTTCTGGTGAATTTTTGCAGCTTGAATACTGTAGAAAAACCTACATTGTGCTGGAGTTTTATGATTTTTCATAAAAAGAGAAACTTTTTCGCATTTAAATTTTAACTCTCTGAATAGACCAGATTTCTTCACAGGATATATTAAAAAAAATAATATTTCTTTATGTTAGTTACAGCTTTCAGTTTTTCTGTGCAAAAACACTCTTCCTCTATTCTCAAAGTTTTTTAATTAACAACAATTTCTGGACCTTCAGACTCTTGCCCAGGTGCTCAAAACAGATAATAAATTAAAACACTCTTTACCTACCAAAAGAAACCATCAATCTCTTTGAGATGAACAACAAGAATCAAATCAACCTACACATTTGTTGTGGAGAATAAATTACAGTATCTTAAACAAATAACTGCACAAAGTTCCAAAATATATATATATTAAAGGGACCAAAAGGCCTGGAATTAGCAATGAATGATTGACTAAAAACTCTTCAAATTTCAGTTAATAAGAAGACATATAATTTCTTCTGTTGCATGACCCATTTTATATTGATCATTACTTCTGAGCGATCTTTCAAGGGTGGCCTCACATCATATGTATTCAGATTTGTCCAATAGACCACACAGAAGTGACTCTTCTATGGCTAGTATTTACCACTGGAAAAACTTGTCAATTGACAAACTTTCTGTCCATCCTAAACAGATTAATCAGGAAGATAGAACCTCATGCATTACCACTGACTTTACTGCAGACATAAGGATCAAAATGACTTCCATATCCAGACAGTGTATAATTTAATCATGCTCAAAGGATTTCCATAATTGTATCCACAAACATTAGTGCAAGATCAGCTTTCTGCTCCACAAGTTTCAATTAGAATGTGCAACACACCAATGCATTTGAAAAAATAAATAATGAATGCTGCTATCCTCTCTTCTTGAAGAGTATTTATACAAATACTTAGCAAGTGAGCACTGTCACTTCTGACTTTCTAAATATTGCGTTTTATAGTGTTCCTCTCTCCTGCACTGCATGTCATCCTTGTAATTTCTTGCATTTTGCTAAAGGCACAGGGAACACCGCATGCACTGGGGATTACTAATGAAATATGGAGCCTTTCACTGCTGGGTTACACATAAAATGTCTGGCCTAGGTTGTTCATGGCGCAAAGATGTAACTACCGCCTGCCGGCTGTTCAGTAGGCGATACGAAAACCACTGTTAGTTTCAGTCTGCTTCCTACTGAATCAGGAGGGAATTAACTGACTGAGAGACAGACAAATTAAAGACAACGTTGTCGGAAGTGAACTGCTGAACTCATGGAAATCAGATTGCTTTCTGAACAGTGACCTTGTATCAAGGTGCTAAATTTTTGATATCCCACTCTGAAAAATGTGGATTAAAAATATGAATTGTTCATGATATCTTGGCAAGTCTTGGTAAAAATGGAAAAAGAAAAAATTACTTAAATTCTGCATGTTCAAGAGAGAAAAAAATTAAGAGGATTTACATATAATTAAAGCACATCTAAAGATAGATTCCTAATTTTCAAGTACCTTTTAATGCTTAGTTGATTCAATCTCCAAATTAGTGAGTTGCAGTGATGAATAGGTCATTCGGTTTAATATATAACTATATTCTGTCCTACATTAATGTGTTAAAACACTTACGTGTAATGGGTAAACACTAGGAAAATTATTTACACGGTCTGAAGAAATAATATGGAATATATTGTTTTTCTCATGACAATTTTGTCAAATTTTGGACTAGCATAAAAATTTAGGAGACAGAAAGAAGAGAACCAACAAGGGCCCAGTATTAGTGCACTGAAAGAAAAATGATTCATGAAAAGTACATGAAAGACAAGAAGGTGATTGTGAACTGCTGTCATGAATTTACTAAGATTAGTCGGGTTTAATCAACCTGAGTGCCTTCTCTAATAAATGTCTGACTCTGTGAATATTGGTAGATACTGTTCAGCTCAAGTTAAGCAGGGCTTTTTACTTCTAGTATCCAAACTGAGGAAATGCAGGCTGGATGGGTGGACCACAAAGTGCATGGAAAGCAAACTGGGCTGCTGTGCTCAAAAGATGGTGGCCAACGATTCCAAGTCCAGCTAACCAGCTTGATGTGTAATTCCTCAGGCTTTGATAGTGGGACACAGTGCCAAGTCAGCTGAGAAGGCTCCAAAGAACCCGATCTTACTTTGCAATTTTCCCTGTTTTGAGCAGGACATTGGACTACGGTCCTCCAGAGGCCCTTCTTAACTTGATGGTTTCTAGGAGGCTAAATACTGAAAATTCACAATCAGCTGCTGGCTAACCTCTAATCCCTGCTCTTCTCATTTGATTCTTATTATATTTATTTTTGTGGCTAACTTCAGTGTGCTCTTCAAAATATCTTTTTCCTGCTGTTGCTTTGTCTACAGCAACAACAGTTTTCCCAGATTTCTAAACCAGGCTGCTTTGAATAATGAATTATACACCTTGGCTGATAAGTAGGAGTCTGTTGTCACGTTACACACCTGTCTGGATATCACAAAGGGAATTTATGGGAAGGAGATAGTTCTTAATGGGGCTATAGATTTTCCAAACATTAGAATTAGACAACTTTGTCCAACAGGTGATTCTCCATCAGTTTTTGCTGCATGGAACATAATCAATAAAAGGTACTTGGGAATATATGACTTAACCTTTCCAGCAGGAGTCCATCAAGAGTTTTCTAACCTTCAAATAAGCAAAACTCAGAATGGGAAATAAGGAGGACAAAATCCAGCTGCAGTAAAAAATTTACAGGGGTTTAAGCGCTTGATCAAAGTCCATGGAGAACCTTACTAACTTGAATAGGTACTGGATCATGGCTGTACTCGGCAAAGAGCTAATTTTCACGATAACCCACATTTACAACATGGGAACTGTTTTATGATGAAGCTGGGGAAATGCCTAAGTATTTACATAATTGACTAATTACCCTTCCAGCTCATTAGGTAACTATTCTCTGTAGACCATAATCATAAAGACACTTTTACAGCAGACAGTAGTAGTCAGATGAGGTGATGAGGTGGTGGTGTGCCACACTGTCTCTTCCACAAACACAGAAGTACCAAGTGCAGAATAACGTCTGACTTTTCATTTATTTTAAGGTTAACTCCTGGGATAGCGTAAAACTGCGCCATCTATTATATTCTGAATTAGTGTTTGCTCTGATGGAACTTGTTAATATTTCATTTCCATTTTAAAGAGCAATCTCAATGATTTTACAAACAATGTATGCTCACATGAAAATGCACAAATTTTCCTCTCTGCTTTCCTGAGGAACACTTGAGAAAGACAAGTGGCAGTACAAAACCTGGAGGCCACCTATCTGATAAATTTTGTCTCAGTGATTTGAAAGAAAAAACTTCTGCTTAGTGACTTCACTGCTCTCTCCCACTTTTTTTCTCCTTTTCTTTGTTTTCATTTTTGACAGTATATTCTGCTTTCCAGTCCCTTGTGGTGAGGCATGTCAGCAAAAATATAGCTAAACATCTCTGAAACAAGAATAGTATGAGACTTCTTTTTATATACTCAGAAATTCAGGAAGAGAAGAAAAAAAAAAAAAAGGAAGTGCTTTGCCTTTGCTCTTTATCATGTCAGGCTTTTAAGTTAATAACCAAACTCAAACAATTATTTACATTTCTTTTAGAATTAAGATAAATGTATTAGAAAAATAAAGCCCTAATTCATCAGCTGTGACAACATGACAAATTCTCCATTGACTGGTGTTTAAAACAGGAGATGTAAGGCAAAGCTGGTGGCAGTTTAAGCATAGATATGTTCTAGCAGTGTAATTGCTAAGAAAAACAAATCAATTAGAATAGTTTGCTAACATAGCACCATTAGATCACATATTTTCTGTTTCATTTACGGCCATACGGTGAAGGATTCATTTTGTTTTGGCATAAGGACATTTCTGCAGAAGAAAAATTGGATTGACATTTTATTTTTACATGAAGCTAAATTTCCTTGTAAGATAATTATTTATGAAATACGATGTGTAATTTGATACATGATCTCTGGAAGAGGTTACTGAAGAAGGAATTAAGTTGATATTTTTAGCTGTAGTACATAAAATACATACCCAGGAGTGCTGTAAAGAAAATTGTCTGGTTACCAACATAGGAACTGCTGTTGTGATAGCTGCTCTGCTGGCTGATATAGATGGAAGATAACCTCTACAGAGAAAATCTTCTGTTGGTACAGCTACAAACCTTCTCTACCAACAGCTCCCACCCTGATGGAATGAGTAGAGAGGGGGGAAATTATAATATACAATTTCTGTACATGTAACTTCTATTATATGTATGATATTACACATATTGATATGGAAATCACTTGTTAATGCAAATGATAGGCCACTGGGAATTATTACTCTGCTAGTCAGACTTAAATCTTGCCACAAGCCTAAAGTTTAATCAAACTGAGATGAAAGCTGACACAGCCAAGATCTGATCCAAAGATGTTGGCGTTTTGTCAGGAGTGCTAGGCTCCCCCTTTACATAACCATCACTCTCCATAGCAGGCATCGTTATATCATCCAGCAGCTCGAACTTCTATCTCGGATATTGATGAATTATCACATAACTCCTTTGTGGAGTTAACAGCTTGTCTGTGACCAAAACGTATCCTCTGAGAAGACCTCTGGCATGAAGAAATCAAGTGAGAAGAATTCAGTACAATTTTGTTAATGTCTCGAGTGCCTTCACATTTAACTACTGATTAATCACTCTATTAAAACACTGTCTTTCCCATCTGAATGACCCTTAGGGTCCAGACTTCTTAGTGGGCCTTTCCCTGCCAGACCAAAAGAGGCTAAAAAACCCAGCAAGATCCACTGCAATTCATATTCTGCAGATCTTAAATAACTATAACTATATTTCTTTTCCAATTTTGTAGTATTTTTTTGACATTGTAGACTCTGGAACTATAGGTAGCATGATAATATCCATCTCAACAGTACTATAGGAGATATTTTTTTATTTCAACTGCTGCCACATAAAAAACTTAGCATGAGGGGGTTTTTGATACAGAAAACCACTGGAGCATCTACTGATTCTTGCTTTACTATGATCTCTAAACCTTTTAAATAACATCATCTTGTGGAGCCGTACTCATCTGTTTTAGGAATGACCTGCATTCCTTATACTTACGTGGATAAAACTTTGCATTTATCTGAACTGAAAAAGCATCTTGATTGAATAAATCAGTTCACCAGGCAGGCTTTGTCACTGTATGTGACTACTCGACCATTTTTTGTTATTCCTTTATCCTTTGTGCCAACTGCAGATTTTATTGACAGTGATGATATATTTACTACCAAATCACAGATAAAAATATCATCAGTATCAGGTAGGTTGTCCATAGCTAAAAAAGCTGTAATGAAAATTCTCCACGAATAATAACTCCTTAATATTTATCAGTTACAACATTCATCAACTCGTTCTTGGTAATGCACAGTGCTATATTTTTAATTAGAACATCACAAGGTTCTAAATCATTAAAAAAGTTTAAGTAATGTAACAATTAATAATAACTTGAATGATTCAGGTACTTTTGGCATCCAAAATTCTAATATCTTGGAAAATAATTATTTTTATTTTTTTTTCATCTGTAAAGTACACTGACATTATTTAAATTACAAGCCTTCAATTTTCATTAATCAAATTCCATTATTTTTCCTTTGGCCTGGAGAAACGAAATATTGTTGAAATGGTTTAACAATGGGTTGGCCACGTTTAGGGCCATGAAGATGTTTAGAGTGCTGGAGCCCCTCTGCTGTGAGGACAGGCTGAGAGAGTTGGGGTTGTTCACCCTGGAGAAGAGAAGGCTCCGAGGAGACCTTAGAGCCCCTTCCAGTGCCTAAAGGGGGGCTACAGGAAAGATGGGGAGGGACTCTTTATCAGGGAGTGTAATGATAGGGCATGGGGTAAGAGTCTGAAAAGACTGAAAGAAAGCAGATTTAGATTGGATATCAGGAAGGAACTCTTCACTGTGAGGGTGGTGAGGCACTGGAACGGATTGCCCAGGGAAGCTGTGGATACCTTATCCATGGAGGTGTTCAAGGCCAGGCTGGATGGGGCTTTGAGCAGCCTGGTCTAGTGGGAGTTGTCCCTGCCTGTGGCAGAGGGATTGGTACCAGATGAACCTTATAGGTCCCTTCCAACCCAAACCATAATTCTGTGTGATTCTGTTGTTGATGTTCTTCTGAGCTTCTTCTGTGTTTTCCTCAGGATTTGTCAAAATGCTCATCAACAGTTTGAACTGTGATGTGTGAATTATTTAGGCCATACAATTCCTCGTTGTTTATCCTTGGAAGATGATAAGTAGACTGAAAGGTACTTCATCACCTTTATATTCTATAAGTACATTATTTTTACCTGTTTCCAATTATGGAACAGAAATATTTATTGACTGCTTCTGCTTTCTATACATGGTTGTTAGCTGCATCATTTCCTTCTACAAATTACCCTTTATCATCTCTCATGGCACATCTAATCTACTTAGGAAATGCTCCTGTTAAAGAAGTCAAAATGTTCCCTCTTGCCCCAGCTCCTTCCAGTTGGAGAATTGCTATTGAGCTTAGTGCAGTGTCTCAGAAAAATAAACCAAACAAACAACAAAATGAATCAAAACAAAAAAAGAACAACAACAAAAACAAAGCAGGACCAAGATGTCTTGATGTTGCTATCTCTGTGTGTTAATTCATTTGACCATCTTTGCTCTCATGCTGTGCCTTTCTTTGCAGAGTATTTTTTCCCTTAGAGATTCAGACATAAAAGCTACAGCATGAATGCTTTCTTGGGATACATTGTGCCTTTGTATTAAGACTTCTCAATAGCCTTTGTCTTATTTCAAGATTCTCTGCTCCCAAATGCAAAATTGTCTTTAAAGGTTTCTTGCAAAAAAGTTACCAAGGAAACGGCTAATAAAAGTCTTTGTCCAGATAAGCTGAAAATTCATAGATATTTTCTCCTTCCATTTGTTTTCGTGGAATAAATAACTTGTATATAAATTCGATTTTGTATTAAACACTGTTAAATCCTTATAATGATAGTTTTATCTGAACTCTAACAGAATAGAGCAGCAGCGATAAGAATATTAGTTGCTGTGTTCCCATATAGTAAAAGATATTTGCTAATCCAATACAGAAACAGAAGAGAACTTGGAGAGATCAAGTCATTTGCCTGAAGTCACATGTGAAAGCACATGTGGAAAGGCAGGACGTGAGCTACAGGATGTCTCTCCTACAGCCCAGCACTTTTTCCATTATATCACTGGGGACCTTTTGTTGCTTTTGTTGTTGCTCTTCTCCCTGTTGTTATTTTTTTGGTTACAGCTGTCAAGATTATTTGAAAAACATTCATGCTTATGGATGGAAAATGTAATTTTTCCTGAAAGAACTATAAAGAAAAGTAACAGGGTGGAGGGTTGGAGGTGAAGTCATCTTCTGCATTTTCTGAACCTAGAGGTAAAACAAGAAGAAAAGTGACACAGAAAAAAAGCATTAATTTGCTATTAGAAAAATGACTATGCTCAAATCCTAGTTCAAGTTATAAGCACCAGGCTGAAGCATGTTTCACTTCAAAAGTTCAACAGCTGTAGTATTTATCTGGAGACCATTAGTTTTCTTCTGAGGATGAACCGAGGACCAGCAGCTGTAGAACCAAATTTTCTCCCTCCTTCCCCCTTTAATAAAAGTAATTGTTTAAAATGAAGCATAAACAAATCCAAGTAAATGATAGTAATGATCACAAGGGTCCTCTCCTTGTTTACTATGAAGCTGTTTTGCTCATGAAGCAAAAGGAGTATGAAACAGAGAAGGAACATTTTATGCTGGAGGAAAAAAAATACGATGTTGATTCAAATTATTTCCATAGGGGAGTGATGTTGGGAGGCTCCATCAAGTTGCCTGGCACTAGCTGGCAGAAAAAATAAATGAAAACATGGCTTTAAGAACACTGCTTTATTTACTGATGACCATAAATGGAGTAAAGCTGGAAAGTGTTCAAGATTGCTGACTGGCTGATTGTCACAGCTAATTGTTTTTGACATCCAAGAGTCCTACACATTGATATGCACAACCTGCCAAGCCACAGGCTGCATCTATTGGGGAGTTAAAACTCTAAAAAGGAACAAAGCACCCAATGCTCGCACAATGTACAGTCATGAGTTTAGGGACACCATTTAACATAATTTTTTTTCCACACTCATTACATTATTACCTTTCTAAGCAGGTTTGTTACCTGACAAAATTCATTCTGTAATATATGTTGACGGTCTTAAATGACTGCTTTAATAAGTTTTGCCCAGAAATGTCGGGGTTTTTTTTGATAAGCACCAATGGAACTTGAACTCAAGATTCGAAAAAAATACTAAAAGAAAGACTTAGAACCTGACTGGTAGTGAAAGAAAAGATTGGAATAATCAGTTGAGCAAACTTACTGACTGCTGCTTTCTGTGGTTGCAAGTACAACCTAAGTACCCTCAGCAAACTAGTGGCACTTACGGGTATGAATTCAGAAGAATGGGGACAGTTTCTCACTATATTTTGATGTTGGTTATATCACTTGAACTTAATAATTAACCCATCCAAATTAATGGGATATTTTCCTAAATCTTTGTTAGTAAATTATGTTTTACAATATAGTACACCTTCACCTGTATTTTGAGGAGCAGTTTAATTGTAGCCCTCTAAGTACAAACAGCACAAAGATAAATGTAGGAACCTGCTGGTAGGTAAGAGTAAAGCCCATATTATCAAATCTATTGAGAGCTTTATGATCACTGCAAGATCACTGCAAATCAAAATATCTTGCTGTGATTTGATGTTCTGAGATTAGGTGCTCTTTACTTTATGAAGTTTCTATTTGAATACTCTAAAATCAAAGCATATGTGTTCACTGGCAAGGATCTAAATGTCTAAGCAATAAAGATTTGAACAACTATAATTATCAGCTGCTGGATTTTAGTATCTACTTTAAATCGTAAATGTACAAAAATTGAATTTTGCTATTTGCTGTCTTCTACTCGTTATACTTGACGCATTTCCAGGTCTGATTTTCTCATCATACAGATGGAAAACAAGTTTCCCCTCACAGACATTCACCCAGAGTCACTTTGGTTTCTGACACTGGGCCTTTCTCTCTGACACAACACCAGTGACAACAGAGGTTCAGTTAGCCAAACCGTGATCTAATCTCCTCTTCAATTCTACCATTGTCCTCAAAATGTGATCTCAGTGACACCAGGACAAATGACCATCAAATTCATTGGCCTAAATTATATATGAGAGTGAGAGCAAAATTTGACAATTCTGCTGCTGCAGAGCTGGAGTTCAGGGTTTATCTTATCCAGGCAAACTTCTTCATTAATGTGGGTGTAATTCTTCACACACCATTTCCATCTTAAGAATTTAGGGGGTTTTCTTAAATTATTTTTTCCCGCGTTTTCTTTCTTTTTGAGGAATCTTGAACATTAGCATTTAAAACGGAGATTTTATCTCCTCCCCTCTCCCCTTTCTAAGCTCTAGGTATCAGAGACTCAAGCCATTCTTCTGTCCCCTTTCCATATCTTGGCAAGTACACAAACATACTATTACACATATCAGAATGTCTGCTAAAAAAAGAACTATGATTAGGGTACTTCCTGTAGACATGAGTTGAAATTCCTCTTGGGCAATGGGCAGCTTTCGCAGTTACCACAGTTAGCCATTGTTACCTAATGTGCCTATTTTCTTTCACTGAACATCAGCTCTACAGCTTTTCTTTCTCACTCATCTTGAAATTTCCTCTAGTTTGTTGATATCTTTCTAGGAAAAAAATGTTCAGGAGAGACCATAAACCATTTCAAATGTAACATTTCAGGATGGCATGGAACATAAAAATAAAGGACACATAGAAGAACTATAATTTTGAGGAAATGCAACTTTGAGATTAGGTAGAGTTCGTGTGTTGCTGGGGGGAAGCAGATCACAGTAGACACCCACACACAATATGCTGTCTACCATCATTCACAAGAGTTTCCAGACACCTCCCACCCACCCAAGGTATTTGTCTTAGGTTCCTTTCCTTCTTGATGTATTAGTGCTGCCACTTTGTGGTTTAAACTTTCTCTCTGCACACTCCTCCAACCTGCTGTAATATGTTCCTTGCTTGTCTTTGATTCTTCACTTTATGTCATTCCCTCAATTGCCGTGCTCTTAAAATAAATCCAACAGACAGAGATCCATTCACACACTCGATGGAAAATCTTGTTCAAGATTCTGGAAGCTCAAAGAAGGGATTTAATGATCATGGAAATTCAGCAAATATCCCTTGTAAAGATAAGTAGTATGACTACTCCAAGCCTGCAAGTTCTAAAGCTGTTGCTGCACCATATAAAAATGGGAAAATTTTCTCCTTGTTTAATGGGTAGAAAAATGATGCAGGCCTTATACAGGTCAGGGACACACAAAAAAAATCATAATATCATTAGAACCCAGTCTGCTTCACAGTAGAAGAGGTAATAAAGTTCCCTACATGCAATTATGAGTAGGACTGCCTCCAGGACTGTTATATCAAAATAATTATAAATTAACATCATAAAAACATTTGAGCAAGTAAATTACATTTGCTATGTTTCTCTTGCACAGGGGAAACATCAGGGCTAATAATAATTTGAAATTTCATTGATATTATGAAGGTGATTTAAAATAAATGTCATTGATACTCTCTATGCTAAGGCCAAACTAAAGAGACTTCAGGGTAAACGGTTATGTCTACAAATGTCTTCTTTAAAATGTTTTTTAAAAATCACAGTAGTTTTTTGTCTAAGCAACTTTTGATCTCAGTGACCAAGACAAAACAAGTACTAACCATCTGGAAACTAGAACTAGAAACTAGGACTAGCCCAATACAAAGTCAATTCCAGTATGTTTAGCCATAGTTCATTATTATTCTGTTACCAAAATCTACACTGCACAGATCATTGAACAAAATATGTCTGAAAGTCATTTGACAACTTTGTAGCTGAAGAGACCGCAACAAACACTATGACCACTTAGGCCCAAATCAAGACTTTGCAAGTTGGTGGTCTAGGGGACTGTTACTACCATATGCATTCCAGGTTCCCACTTAAAACATGGTGTGATGAATTCCCATTGGATGGGGTACCTGACATGCTGCCTTGTGTCAGCTGTCTTTCAGCTCGTATTGATCAGCTTTCCTTTTATCACGGGCTCTCATTAAAGGTATAGACCCTCTGCAGTATCATGAAAGTGGCCTTGGGAGCAGTAAAGTTGATCAGAGTCATTGTATAACATCACAGGTGAACTTGGATTCCCTATTTCTAGGTTTTTGGATGTACAGATGATGAAATTTGTATTTTGCCCTTCAGTTGCTTAAGATTCGATGACCTAAAATGAGATTCAAGCCTCGTGATTCTCAAATCGATTCAGAAGATGGGATTTGAGCTGGTCTGATTTTCTTTTTCTCACCATTTTTATCCTGACAAATTTGANATAATTTCATTAATCTAAATCAAATTAAATACAAGTTTAGATGTAGTTCCCATTTTACAGTTATTTCCCTCATTTCAGGCTCCCAAGAAGCTTATGCTGAATGTCATCCTGTTGATTAATTCCTTTGTAAAATTTTTCAGTTGATAAGAAACTAGCGATGCCATCAAAGGAAACTTGTCCCATGAACAGTGATTTCGATTAGAGATACTATGGGCCTTAAGACCTTGGAAGCAGATGGGGTATGATTGAAATCTGGTATCTAAAGGAAGGATTTTGAATGCAGCTTTAGATTTTCAGTGCTTCAATTTTACATGTTTAATTATAGCTGTGTGGAAGTAGATTTATTTATTTTGATATAGAATTATCTGAAAATCAGGATCTTTTAGAAGGCAAAACTGTCTGCCAAACTTGTTACTGTCAAAGTTCTCAAAACTGTCTGTCTTCCATTATCAGACTAAATATATCTCATTGCTTTTAAATCAATCATTTTTGCACAGATTTTCTAAAAAACATTCAGAAGGAAACCTCCCCCAGGTCTTCAGAAACTGAGATGATACATGGAGATGACGAGTCATGACTTTTTGACATTTAAAGAGAGAAGACATATCACTCTCCCCTCCTAGTCAGATGCTTGAGAATGATAAAACACACCAAAGGTTAAGCTTGCCTCCAGAGCACTGTCTGTGGAAACGTTTCAAAAGCCAGAGAGAGACATATGAGGAAAAAGAAAATAAATTTCTTGCCTTAATGACAAGAAACGGAATCACACGTTTAAAAAATCAGCAGTCCCTTTTTTGATTCTTGGCCACAGTTTTCTGGTAACACTTCCATGAGTCAGATTCATTTGAAGCATGCGGCAACACATATTGGAGGTACGAAGACACAGTTTCTGCATTTGCAATTTCTCGTCTTCAAAGTGCGTTTCAGTTTTATCTTAAATCTGGAGAAAACCCTGTGATGTGTGAAAGATATTTTCTCCCTGTTTTTATCTTAATTCATCACTGTAATTTTATTTAGCTTCTCCCTTAGCCAGGATGCTAATATTTATTTTCTTCTAGGATAGATTTCAAACTGAATGGAGACAACATGAGGTATCACCTCCAGTTAAGCCTTCATTAAACATAAATATCAACCGCTATACTTCAATAAAAAGGCAATACTTATGTAAACACTGCAACAAAAAAGCTTTTGTTCTTCACTCTTAAACCTGAATGTACCTGGAAAACATATGAAAGGACCCAAGAGCTGAATTANCAGAGCTTGAAAAATACCGTATGCACTTTAATTTACATGTGTCATTCTATTTTGCGTTGCTGACTAGTGTCTGCAGCTTCCAACTCACAACTTTTGCATTTGGTTCTTTGATTGCTCAGGTTGCTCACAATAACAAAGACTATCTTCATTTAGTCCAACAAAG
>VXBO01007353.1:163591-211165 GCA_013400135.1 Rhinoptilus africanus
ATGCAGCTTTAGATTTTCAGTGCTTCAATTTTACATGTTTAATTATAGCTGTGTGGAAGTAGATTTATTTATTTTGATATAGAATTATCTGAAAATCAGGATCTTTTAGAAGGCAAAACTGTCTGCCAAACTTGTTACTGTCAAAGTTCTCAAAACTGTCTGTCTTCCATTATCAGACTAAATATATCTCATTGCTTTTAAATCAATCATTTTTGCACAGATTTTCTAAAAAACATTCAGAAGGAAACCTCCCCCAGGTCTTCAGAAACTGAGATGATACATGGAGATGACGAGTCATGACTTTTTGACATTTAAAGAGAGAAGACATATCACTCTCCCCTCCTAGTCAGATGCTTGAGAATGATAAAACACACCAAAGGTTAAGCTTGCCTCCAGAGCACTGTCTGTGGAAACGTTTCAAAAGCCAGAGAGAGACATATGAGGAAAAAGAAAATAAATTTCTTGCCTTAATGACAAGAAACGGAATCACACGTTTAAAAAATCAGCAGTCCCTTTTTTGATTCTTGGCCACAGTTTTCTGGTAACACTTCCATGAGTCAGATTCATTTGAAGCATGCGGCAACACATATTGGAGGTACGAAGACACAGTTTCTGCATTTGCAATTTCTCGTCTTCAAAGTGCGTTTCAGTTTTATCTTAAATCTGGAGAAAACCCTGTGATGTGTGAAAGATATTTTCTCCCTGTTTTTATCTTAATTCATCACTGTAATTTTATTTAGCTTCTCCCTTAGCCAGGATGCTAATATTTATTTTCTTCTAGGATAGATTTCAAACTGAATGGAGACAACATGAGGTATCACCTCCAGTTAAGCCTTCATTAAACATAAATATCAACCGCTATACTTCAATAAAAAGGCAATACTTATGTAAACACTGCAACAAAAAAGCTTTTGTTCTTCACTCTTAAACCTGAATGTACCTGGAAAACATATGAAAGGACCCAAGAGCTGAATTAACATACTACTGAGTCACCACTCCTATTGAGCTCCATTGGTTTCAAATATAATTCATTTCAAGTATCATTAGTCTAAGTAGTTAATTGCAGGGAGAGGAAAAAAGACCACATGCAAAAATACTAGTTATGTGTAAGAGACCACTTGAGCAGCCAAAAAAAAAAACCCTAAACAATTAGTGAAGAAGGATTTTTGTATGTCAGAAATGTGCAAAACCATAAACAGTGTGTGGGCAAATTAATTTTTGGGTGTACAAGTTCATTTTTATATATATATCAACAAAAATGGAAATATAGAAACTCTTCTAGAGTATTATATAAAAGTAGAAATGTCAGTCTAAGCTTTTTTAAGTTTTTCCTCTTCATCCTATTTCCACACACAAAAAGTGCCAGTACATGTGCTTGAAACACTGTTGTGGCAGACTGGCATAAAATTGACCGTGTAATGACTTCATACCTGGTCCTGATCCATAATCTCAACAAAAAAGATCCTTCAAATGAAGCCTTATTCAGGTCAGTAGTGCTTCACAGAGGTAGGTGAACGCATTTCATCTGTGAAATAGTGCTTTCAGATGTCAAAATACAGAGTGATCTCAGGAAATCGCAGATTCGAATTGAAATCAGCAAATGAAATTCACTAAAAAAATGAAGTATGCTGCATTTGAAAGAAGGATATCCAGCACAGAGATAAAAATATGACTATGCTGCCACAAAACAGTGTCAAGTCTGAAGGAACACAGCAAATCACAAACAGATGAAGAAGCAAATATATATGCGATTTTTAATCAGGTATATTGCAATGTGAAATGTGTCATTAGATTATTTGTATGTAAGGCAAACATGGTTTTTTTGTCTGTAAAGATCTTATGCATCAGACTATAAGAAAAAATGAGACAAAGTAGAGAAAGTCCAAAGGAGACTGAAGGAGGTGTAGGAAGCACGTCCAAAAATAAAAGGTTAAAATAATTGGATTTAGTTAATCTATAAAAGAATAAATGAAGACATGATAACAATCTTCCAGTAGTTATTGTTTTTAAGGTAGTAACAAGGGATGTAAAGAGGAGTGCTCAATTGTTCGGAGAGTCCAGTAAGGGCCAAACAAGAAAAAATTTGCTTAATGGGACCAAACAAGAAAAAATTGGCGTAATTTGCATCAACAAAGATTTAGGTTAGATACCAGGAAAACCTTTCTAAGTAAAAGTGCAAGGAAGTACTAGAGCAGGTTACCTAGATGGGTTGCAGAATTGCCTTTCTTGGCTATCTTAAAGCAAATATCTGTTAGAAGGGGCCTCACTAACCATTGCTCGCCTTTTTCAGTGCAAGGTATGGGATTGTGAGGCAAATTAAGATCCTTCCCAGCTTTATTTTTTGAAGATTTATGATATGTGAGATCATGGGCTGTGATATACAAGCCCTTTTCTTAAAGGTATATAAGAAAAACTATCAAGCTTCACTCTTTTTTTTCATTAAGCAAGCATCTAACCCTTATAATTTTGTGAAAATCTTACTTTTTGTGATACAAACTTCAGTTTGATTGGATTTGGCTTGTCTATCGTATAAAGGACAATGACCTATTGGCTAGCTCCTAACAATGCAAGTGCCAAGCTCTGTGTTTGAACATTAAGTAGAAATTAATATTAGCTTGAACAGAAATTTTACAAATCCCCACAAGCTGATTGCAATAGGTCATTGTCCTTTGGACAATGTCTGTTAAGGAGCTTAATGTCATTCATAAGGAACTTAATGTCACTCATTGTCCATTAAGGAACTTAAAGGGCTGTATATCAGCAGGAAGCTACACCTTGAGACAACATTGTTCTTATCCCTTTAAGTTCCTTCTGCAAAGGAATCCTACCTTGTTTCATCCAACAGTGTTACCTGAATACATGGAAATATATTGCAGTATATTGCAATTCATGAGAGGAGAGAATCAAATGATTTCTGCCACATTGGCTAGGCATCAGGTTACTGCTGCAATGATCTCTTTTTTCCTTGAGTGAATCCTACAGGCTGAAGAGGAGGATGGGACACTACATGCCAAATCAGACAGTTATCTCCAGCCCCTCTTCTCCATGTGTGCACCCCAGGCAGAGAATACATGAGTATCTCAAGAGCCAAAGGATATAATTTTAAAGCATCAAGACAAAGACAGGAAAATATACGGCATAAACTTTGGCTTTTTATTCAGGCAGTCTGTGATTGGTTAGAGATCTTCAAATTTCAGTCCCTGAGGCAGTCCTGCTTTGGGTACAGTTCTTATGAAAACCCTTCAGACTTGCAAGAATAATGAAGTATCTGACTTTACCAAAAAATAATAATAAAAAAGAGTTATTGTCTATATATTATGTATCTCTTCTGCCAGGTCTTCACTAATTGTTTGCGTAATTTGCACTGCTGTTCCAGTCCAATATTTTACTGTGATGTTGCAAGGGCTGGAGCTCAGGTGGAGGCTGCGGGTGAGAGCTGCCTTGGAATGGGGTAGGTCCTGCTGTGGCCTCCCTTCAGGTTTTTGGGGACCTCTCCCTATCATCTTGGGGCATGGGGGACGCTGATCCCTGGCAGCCAGGCTTAATCTCCTAAAAGGACAAGGGTGCTCTCAGCACCCTTACAGGTGGCTCTAAAAGGAGACATATTGAGCATACAATATGAAAAACCAGTGATGGACTCACTCATCATTCCCTTCCTCCAGCATCTTGCCAACTTTTCCCCTGATGTAACCAAAAACCACTCATATAGCACTGTTGTGTCACTCACACATGATTATGCCCATGAACAAGCAGCTCTCCAGCACCTTACCAGTGTTATGGCAGTTTGGAGAGCACAAGCAGACAACTACGTCAATCATTACACATATCTCTAGACATCTGAGTGGCACTCAGTTCATATGCCCTCTTCAGAACTAGAAACTCAGGTAGGATTACCACCTTTTTTTTTTTTCAAAAAAAAATGATAGTCTCTAGTTCAGGATGTAGAAATATCCAGCTGCTCATGACCCACCTTCTCCAAACTTCACAGAGCCCCATCCCATACCTATTAAGGAAGATTTCTGATCAGGGAATTTCACATGTTATGCTACATACCCAGCATGAGCACTAACATTTCACAGTGTGCACTCACTGAGGTGAGTTTTGGGAAGTGCTGATGTGCAGAGAAAGATCCTCATCCATCTTTTGTAGCATCCACCTCAGATGCTGACAGAAAAATCAGCAGCCTCATTCATGTGCTGCCTCTTATGAAGAACATGTACAAGGGACCCAGAGTAGAAAGTGCACCGTCAGACTCCTCTATGGACAAGGTTTATTAAACACAGTGTGAACAGAGAGTTGCCTCTCTCCCTTCACCCATCTTTACTCTGCATTTTGCACTTTGAGAAGGAGAAATGGTGTCATCTGTTAATAAGGATAATTCCAACACTATAGTTAAGACATTGGGTCAAGTTGTGCCTTATTGCATCTCTGGGGAAAATACCAGTGTAGATGGATGCAAGTGTTCTATTGGACAGGAAAAGAAAGGGAAAAAATTATAAAACTGAGTGGAATATATTGTGGTTTTCCTTCTGGTTTTAGCTCCTGGAGTAGCATGAGTAAGTTTTAGACTCTTGTGGTTGGTGGATCTACACACACTACAAGTTTATTGGAATTACAAAAGCCTGAAGTGAGCTATGGACCAAGGTCAATTTGGAAGCCAATACAGTGAAAATGGAACAATTTATCTTGGGTCTCATTAGAGCAAAGCGTGAACTCGCAGATCCATAGAAGTGATGGTTCTTTCATGCTGTGTTAATTGCAAAACACCTAATAGTTCACCACTGGAAATCCATAACACATCGTAGGGATTGAATGTTTCTACAGTGGATTTAGCTTTACCACTTGCAGTAAATAATGAGGTGAGGCAGTTAAGGAGAAACAAAAACCCCAATGTCCATGCATTTGCATTCTTCAGAATTTCCCTTTACATGTTTGTAGGACAGCTATTTTACAAGAACATAAAACTGTCTTTTAAATAGGACAATGTCATATACTATGACAGTAGCAGAAAAAAAGATAATTTCTTAGTATTTTATGTCAGATACCTTAATATCAGACATGTTGGGCCCTATCCTAGGCTATTCTCAAAGTCAAAACAAACCACTGCCTTTCACTCTCTTTGGGCATAACCAACCAATTCTCTGACCCATGGTATTGAGCATACTTGACCTTTCATGGTCAAGACTGTACTGCTAAGCCTCTCTGGATCTGCTCAGCGATCAATGGAGAGACATACATACCTCATGAAGGCAATTTGTACCTGTGTAGAACAGATGAATAAAAGACAAAAGATTAACTGCTCACCAGAGATTCTTCTCCCACTCTGTACTCACGTGGTGGGTTGACCCTGGCTGGATGCCAGCGTCCCACCAAAGCCATTCTATTACTCCATGTCTCAGCTGGACAGCGGAGAGAAAAAAAAATAATGAAAAGTTCATGGATCGAAGTAAGGACAGGGAGATCCCTCACCAGTTGCCATCACAGGCAAAACAGACTTGACTTGGGGAAAAAACTAATTAAATTTATTACCAATCAAATCAAAGGAGAATAATGAGAAATGAACCAAATCTTATTCCTTCCTCCCACCTCTCCCTTCCTTCTGGGCTCAACTTCACTCCCGATTTCTCCACATCCTCCCCCAGCAGTGCAGGGGGACAGGGAATGGGGATTGTAGTCAGTTCATCACACCTTGTCTCTGCCACTCTTTCCTCCTCAGGGGAGGACTCCTCACACTCTTCCCCTGCTCCAGCTCGGTGTCCCTCCCACAGGAGACGGTCCTCCATGAACTTCTCCAACATGAGTCCTTTTCACGGGCTGCAGCTCTTCAGGAGCAGACTGATCCAGTGTGGGTCCCCCATGGGGTCACAAGTTCTGCCAGCAAACCTGCTCCAACATGGTGTCCTCTCTCCACAGTTCACAGGTCCTGACAGGAGCCTGCTCCAGTGTGGGCTTCCCACAGGCTCACATCCTCCTTCAGGCATCCCCCTGCTCCAGAGTGGGGTCCTTCATGGGCTGCAGGTGGATATCTGCTCTACTGTTATCCTTCATGGGCTGCTGGGGGACAACCTGCCTCACCACTGTCTTCACCATGGGCTGCAGGGGAATCTCTGTTCCAGTGCCTGGAGCACCTCCTCTCCCTCCTTCTTCACTGACCTTCGTGTCTGCAGAGTTGTTGCTTTCACATGTTCTCACTCCATTTTCCTGGCTGCAATTGCTAAAGTTGAACAGCTTGTTTTCAACCCCTTTTTAAACGTGTTATCCCAGAGGCACCACTGCTATCACTGATGGGCTCAGGCTTGGCCAGTGGTAGTTCCATCTTGGACCCAACCTGGGGGAAGCTTCTAGTGGCTTCTCACAGAAGCCACCCCTGTAGCCCCCTCCGCTACCAAAGCCTCGCCATGTAAACCCAATAAAACTCAATATAGAGAGCCAAGAGAACTGCTTTAATTTAGACAGTTAAATTTCAAGGAGCTGAAGTTAGTTTACATGAATCCTATATTTAATGTCTATTTTTGTTTCCTTTCCTATAGACAATTCCATTATCTATGGAAATGAAAGTCTCCTTTCAGTAGGACTTGTTGGAATGAGGTTTTCGTAAACTTTTTAACCAGAACTATTTTTGTCCTTTGTTTATGGGTTCTAGAAACAGAATTTATAGCTCCCACAAAGATTAAATCTACACATCAATGTAGGCTATTTACATGGCTATCTTCCTAGCTCATTATTTCAGGCTTTTTATCTTTAACATAATTCTCTTCAGCTTACTTCTGTAAGGAAAGGCTTATTAGTTGATAGGTAATTGCATACTTGGAGATATGGTTTAGGAGATGTCATAGGTGTGTCACTACTGAAGGGAGCGGAAGGCCCAATATGCGGGCTGGACCTGGTACATTGTGAGGTCTGCTGCCTCCCTGGGGCTCGGGTCAAGGATGTGAAGAGGATGCTTCCTTCCCTGGTATGGCCCTCAGACTATTACCTGGTTTTGATCTTTCAGGTAAGCAGTGACGAGGTAGGGAAAAGAAGTCCAAGGTCAATGAAGAAATATTTCAAGACCCTAGGACGGCAGGTCAAGGGATCAGGAGCGCAAGTTGTGTTCTCCTCTATCCCCCCAGTTGTGGGGAATGATGAGGGGTTAAATAAGAGGAGCCAGCAGATCAACGCCTGGCTCCTAGCCTGGTGCTGCCGGCAGGACTTTGATTTCTTTGACCATGGCCTGATTTACAAAACACCAGGCCTGCTGGTAACAGGTGGTAATACCTTATCTTGCAGCGGGAAAGGAGTTCTAGGACAAGAGTTATCGAGGCTCCTTGATAGGGTTTTAAACTAGATTCAAAGAGGGGTGGGGATGATACTGGGTTTGCCAGTGAGGTGCCTGGGCATAGTAGCTCAGCATTTGTAGGGGAATATGCCAGTATTTCTGAGAGCCAGAAGGCATACCACATCTCAACTACACACGCGACTCCTGCTCTGAAATGCTTATACACCAATGCACATAGCATGGGGAATAGGCAGGAAGAGCTGGAGGTCTGTGCACGATCGCAGGGCCACGATCTCATTGCAATAACTGAGATGTGGTCAGACAGCTCACATCACTGGAATGCTGTCATGGATGGCTATGTCCTTTTCAAGAAAGACAGGCCAGTGAGGTGTGGTGGTGGAGTTGCTCTTTATGTAAGAGAACAACTGGAATGCATCAAGATCTCACTGGGGGTGGATGAAGAGAGGGTTGAGGGCTTATGCGTAAGGATTAAGGGATAGGCAAATATGAGGGACATTGTTATGGAGGTATATTACAGGCCACCTGATCAGGATGGAGAAGCTGATGAGGTTTTCTACAGACAGCTGAAGGTAGCCTCCCAGTCGCAGGCCTTGGTTTTTATGGGGGACTTCAATCACCCTGATATCTGCTGGGAAGACCACACAGCCAAGCACGCACAGTTCAGGAGGCTCTTACAGCGTATTGATGACAACTTTTTGGCACAGGTGATGCAGGAGCCAATAAGGAGAAGAGCACTACTGGACCTAATACTGACAAATATGGAGGGACTGGTGGAAGACATTAAGGTTGTGGGCACCCTAGGCTATAGTGATCATGAAAAGATAAAGTTCAGGATCATGGGTACTACACACGAAACAAAAAGAAGTAAAATTACAACCTTGGACTTCGGGAGTGCTAACTTTGAGCTCTTCAAGAAACTGCTTGGTGCGGTCCTGTGGGCTAGGGCTCTGGAAGGCAAAGGGGCTCAAAAGGGCTGGTTGGTATTCAAAGACCACTTCCTCCAAGCTCAGGAATGGTGCATCCCTAAGAGCAGTAAATCAGGCAAGGGACACAGTAGATCTGCATGATTGAGCAGGGAGCTTCTGAAAAAGTTCAGGAGGAAGAATGACGTTTACAGTAAGTGGAAGAATGGACTGACTGCTAGGGAAGATTACAAGAATGCTGCCAGAGTGTGCAGGGATGAAACGAGGAAAGCCAAAGCCTCCTTGGAAGTAAACCTGGCAAGAGGTATCAAGGTCAACAGGAAAGGCTTCTTCAAGTGTATTGGAGGTAAAAGGAAAACCAAAGAAGTTGTGGGCCCACTGCAGAGTGAGAAAGGAGCCATGGTCATGGAGGATGCAGAGAAGGAGGAGTTACTGACTGCCTTTTTCACTTTGGTCTTTACTACTCGACCCAGACCTCAGGAGTCACAGGCTTTGAAGAAAGTAACAGGGAAAGACGAAGAGTTCCCCCTGGTTTAGGAGGATCAGGTGACAGATCAGTTAGGTCAATTAGACATTCACACATTCATGGGTCCTGATCAGATGCACCCGACAGTGCTGAGGGAGCTGGCTGAAGTGATTGCCGAGTCGCTTTTCATCATCTTTGAAAGGTCCTGGAGAACAAGAGAGGTGCCTGAGGAGTGGAGGAAAGCCAATGTCACTCAAGTCTTCAAAAAGGGCAAGAAGGAAGACCCAGGGAAATACAGGCCGGTCAGCCTCACCTCCATCCCTGAAAAAATGATGGAAAAACCATGATGAGGAGAAAAAAGATAATTTTTGAGAAAATAAATCTCCTTTTTCTATATCTTGTTTTCTTCAAAACACTAGGCTAAGCAGCAAAATACTTGCTCTTGCTGCAGGGTGTTGATCCCAGTTCTTTAATTTTCTTGCATTTCTGTACTGACAGAGAAAAGATTACTCCCTGTGCTTAACCTGGTGCTAGGATTGGGGATTATGCGGATACTTTGCTTCTTGTTCTTTAAAAGTTTGATTCCAGACAGCGTATAATAGGTTTATTCTTTGATGACTTTGCACATTTCTTACAAGTGTTGACTTTCCTTGGGCCATATACATATATACATATACACATATACATATACATATAACATGCAGAAGGTTGAGACTGACCAAAAAGCAGGCAGGTTTGACAATGTTGTTTTCTTCTCAGACTGCTGTCTCAGAGCCAAACTTGTTGCTGTGTTTTCACTGTCTGGGATGAAAGAGCTGGTGTTCTTTAGCCTGGAAAAGAGAGGGCCGAGGGGAGACCTTATTACTGTTTACAAGTATCTAAATGGTGGGTTTAAGGAGGATGGAGACAGGCTTTTTTCAGTGGCTTCCAGTAACAGGACGAGGGGTAACGGGCACAAGCTGGAACATAGGAAGTTCCGATCAAATATGAGAAAAAAATTCTTTATGGTGAGAGTGACAGAGGACTGGAACAGGCTGCCCAGGGAGATTGTGGAGTCCCCTCCTCTGGAGACTTTCTAGACCCATCTGGATGCAGTCCTGAGGAATGTGCTCTGGGCAATCCTGCTTTGGCAGGGGAGTTGGACTGGATGATCTCTAGAGGACCCTTCCAACTCTGAAATTCCATGATTCCATGGCATAAGAGAACCCCATTTGTAAGGAGGAGAAACAAAATGTCTCCCTCATCCAACTTTATTTTTCTTGGTTTTTCATTCCCCACCCTCACCCACTCCTGACACAAGATAGAAACAGCTATTCAAGCTCCCTTTCGCAGCTGGTACCTTAAGTGCATTGATGACACAGCATGTAACTAAGCTTCAGGAGTGAAGTGCAAGTGGATGTCAAGAAGACCAGAAGGAAGAAAGTGGGTTTGGATGGTTAAACTTTATCCTTCTTTCTTATGAATATTGGGAGAAACACTTTCTTGTAGTAGAATAATAAGGAGGAAACTTCTCAAAAAGCATTTCACAAGCACACAAACAGCTTTTGCTTCCAGGTATCTTACAATTTTGATTGATGGATTTACAGAGGCCACAGACAGAAGCGAAACATGCATCAGTGGAGTTGCAGGATTTTTAATACAAAATTTTTGCAGAAAAGCCTTACACAGCTCCTTCTTTCCAATAAGAGATTCTAACTTATTCTGAGCTTACATACCTGCTCATGCACAAATAAAAGTATGACAGAAGAAAGACTGAGGGTGGATTTGAATGACTAATGCATTGGAAAGTGTGAACACTGCTACGCTTCTCACAGACATTGGAAAGCTGGCACCCTGTAGTCCTCCTAACATGACTCGGGGTGATGTGTGAAAAGGAAGATGTTATGTGCAGTGATCAGTTCACCCATTAGAATCAAGGACTTCAAGCAGTGAATTGGTTGCCATATCTACCAGTTCCTGCTGCAGCAAAGTTGCCACAGGTGAGCTGGTAACTGGCATCCCTCTTCTAGCAGTTACCCTCACACATTCTTCCATTACAACAGAACAGCAGAAGGCAAGCTCCTGCTCTCAGAGGGGTCAGAGGCAAATCTCACACTGTGAGCAATCGTAGACCTCTTGAAATATATGAGAATAAAAAGGTGCCATCAGATTAACAGAGAGTGAAACTCTGCTGCCAACTCAAGACTATCAAAAAGACATTTGGCCCTTTTGAGTGTGTTCAAAGTTTTGTCAAGTCTAACAGAAAATGTCTCTTCTTTCCACTCTCAGTCTAGCATTTACTTTGCTGATCAATAGGTCAAGGCATGAATCTTTCACAGACAATGTCTGTGGTCAGTGGCCAATAATCCCCCATTGCTGTTGGCTGAGGTGAGCATTAAATTCATGCAGACTCAGATGCCCAAGGTGAGCAGTGAAACAGCATTACCTTCTGCAAAGGCAGGTTTTAGGTACAGTAAGGTAGCATAAACACTGGATTGGTGTTACCCTTGAAAAAACAGAGGCATGAACAGGAAACCAACAACTGTTAAGGAATTAGATTAAGGAATTAGAACTAGACTTACTATTTATCAGTACATAGGCATTTGTCCAATAAATTCATTATAGACAACCTTTGGTAACAGAGTCTTTTGACTATAATGTAGAAATCTGGAGCTGAAATAGGAAAACAGTTTGCTAGGTCCACTAGAAATCTGTCTCAGACCTGAGTTATTTATCTGTCACATCTTGGGTGTTCTGGTGTAACTTAGAAAGCACAAGCTTTCTTGTCTCAGTTCAGTCTGTCACTCTCTTGCTGAGACCTCCTCAGACCACCCACACCAGTCTCTTGCTCTGCAGAAGGTGGCAGTAGTAGCTATTTGTGTGATAATCCCTCAAATGGGTGGGGAAGCACTGATAAACAAGATTAACTCCACCATATGGCATCAAATACATTACTCCTCAAAACCGAATCAATATGCTGACTGTGAGACTCCTGCGGACATAGCTCCATCTCTGGCATGCTCCTGTGTTTGTGGACAGCTCAGCACTATGACAGCTGGTTGAGTTGGCTGACTCCTCCATCTTCTCTACGCTGTCACCGCAGACTGTCCTTGCAAGACCGTTTAGATATCTGTCTCCAACCTAAGAGTTTTATTGGCAAGAAGGATGCACAGAAAAACTGAATAATTCATAAGAAAAGCTTCCAAAAATACGCTGGTTGGATATCAGAAATGGGTCTACTCCCAAAAATCAAAATGCTTTTTTTAAGTGCAAAAATAAAATGTTTTCTTGGAAATGTCTCCTCAGTGCCTTATGGGAGGTGACTCCTGGTTCCTCACGGTCCATTTCTCCTCTGCAGAAAATCTCCTTAGAGCAAATTCTGACTCCCATGAGGCATCATAAACCTGTTCTCTTGAGGACTGTGCATTATGGGAGCTGACAGTCACCAATGCAGTCAGTTTGAAGCTGAGAAGACCTAGAGAAGAAGGGTACACTGCATTCAGACACCATCAACCACAACTGCCATAAAGGATTTTCATATTCATAATATTTTGTTTTGACAGGGAGCTTGTTTTGAAGGCAATATCAAAATAATCTATCTAAAATGGAAACATTTTTTAAAGTGCTTCTGTTGAAAAGTCAGTTTTCTAAGGAAAAACAGGTTTTCTGAAGATTTCCTGTACAGAAAGACAATGGTTCAGCACCAAAGATTGTTTTAAGCTGTTCAAGTGTTTAACATGAAAATAATCATTCTGACACTTGCTCAAAATAACTTCCAAACTTAATATGCAAAAGCAGCTAAATTTTAACCAAGAGACAGGTGGTTCAAGGATAGAGTTCATAAGTATTTGATGAAAACTGTTTGTTAGAGAGAGGTACGAGACTGAAAGTATTTCCACCACCATGGCGAAAGGTACCTACGTGCCAGCTTTTTATGCACCACGAAAGAGGGAAGCCAGGGCTGCTCAGCACAGGTACTGCACCCATGTGCAAGCATTCATAACTTTGAAAAGTCAGTCCATGGACATCCTATTTACCCAGAAACCCTGCTGAGGAATCAGGAAGGAGTTAGAAGCCCTGAGAGCTGCACAGGGGGAATATTAAGGGCATGGATGCAAAGAAAATTGGGCTTCATATGCCCTACTGTTAGACAGGTGGACCATTCTGCCTCCATCAGGGGCGCGGTTGACAGCTCAATGTCCTGGGTATTGTGCACGCTGGAATGAAGGATGCATAACCAAGAAACGCTTTTCAGTGGTGCTGTTAATATAAGCAGTTGTGTCACCGCAGTTTTAATACCAAAGGCATTAGAGATACTGCAGAGCAGGAAAAGGAATAAATTATAACTTTTCTGAAGTTTCTGAGATGCGAAGTCATGCTTTGAGAATTCTTCATAGAGATGTCGCTACTAGCCATCTTCTGTTTTATTTCTGGCTGCAACGCTTAGTTTCTGTGAGAAATGAATGAATATGTTAGCCAAGAATTTCCAAAGCAATGAGTCAGTTAAGATTGGCAAAGCAGAGAGGATGTGGAGCTCTAGCTCCTTCCCCGTTAGTATCACCTGTCTGAGAGTGCCTACTCCAAGCTACGTGATTGGGTAGAGATGCCAGCACACACATTACTTCCATCTTCCTTTCCTCCACCGTCTACAGTCCAGACATATCCATCTGACAGGTTTCCATTTTTAAGTTCCCTAGTCAATTAATTGGCACATTCCTTTAGACCTCTCAGCTCTGGCGTGCAAAGATGACAGTTATTTTCAGAAATCTGAACGGCTGCTTATTTTATGACTAGAAAATTCACATTTTAAGAAAAACTGTCACAGTTGTTTTCTCTTCAAGAAAATGCATCACGGGAAGTTAAAAATTTGGGGGTTTGCAGCTTTTTGTTTGCATTGAGTGGGCCAACTACAGAGTGGTCAAAGGCTCTGACATTTAATATGAAATTGATAGGCACATTCAAAACAAAAGGAGAGAGCAGGTCATTTCTTTGTCAACCTGGCAGGGAGGCCCTTCCTGGCAATATGTTCAGATTTATCAGGCATGTCTCTGTGTTTCTTTATCTCCTTTCTGACTTTACGTTCCGTCTCAGGAAAAATAATTAACATTTACCAACAGCATCTTTTAGGAATTTACCTCTTGGGATTAAGGGGATTTACCAGCCCAGAACCTCTGATGTGCTCAGACTCCAACTGTGCATAAAAAGAATTACTCATTCTCCAGGCATGTCAGTCTGGCACCTTTCACCAGTGCTACATTCACAGAGAAAAGAAACATGGAATCATAATTCTAATCCAACAAGGGGCCAAGTACAAAATGCCTTCTCTTTCTCAACATACTGACTGATTAAGCATTTCCCCTATTATCTTTCCTAGCTTAATGAAAGGAGGAAAGACAGCAGAAGAGACTTTAGAAAGCAGTAAAAAGGAGTGAACTGTGTGGGTCACTTATTGCTTCTTTGAGTTTGTATCTGACCATAACTCCAGTGAAGGAGAAGCTGAACTCCTAATAGTCTCACATCCCAAACAGCTGAACTAGAATAAAACTGGATGCAGTTTGGTCTCTGCAGCTTCCTGCTGCATTCGCAACTCTGCTTCCAAATTGGACAGTGAATACAGCCCTGAAGGAAGCCTGCAGATATTCTTCTAATTGTGACATATATATAAGGGACCTGGTGAGTTTTCTTCCTATGGCTTCTACTGGGAATCATTTATTCAAGGCAACCTTTTTTCTAAACATGTTTAAATTATGCTTTATTTGAGTTAATTCTGCAACGTCAACAGAGACTTGTAGGACAGGGATGGAGTTTATGGCTCACATTTTAACAGCATGGCAAGGGCTAAAAAGGGCTTCAGTTCACACCTGATCCTGTTGAAACTTCCCTGCTGATGGACTGAGGAATTGCAGAGGAGGTTTGGCCCACACTGGGACCATCTAATCTGGAAATCAACAAGCAGCTACAAAATGTGGAATCTGCATGGATATTTTTACATTAATTTTCCCTTAGGCAAGAGATTACAACTTTAGGAACACCCAAGACTATACCTACATGACATGAAGCAATGCAGCATGAAGACACCTGAGCAAGCACTGAACAAACAAGCTTTATTGTGGAACTCCACTGTGACTAATTAACACAGCTAGAAGTAGCTATATTAGTCCGGGCAAACTGCCATGCAAACCTACTAGACTGCTTTTTGTATCCAAGCAAATTACTTTGGAGCTACCTAAGGCAGCTGGAATGCAGTAGATTTAAAGGGATGGAGGAGCCTTAGTCCCACAAATTATTAGAGATGCAAGGCTAAGCCTAAATCACCACCAAATTCTACTTTAAAATAGGAACAAGCTTAAGACAGCAAGACACTTCAGGAAAGCAGTCTTTATACAATCTTTACTGAGTAAGTTCTCACTGTATTTTCCACAAAAATTCTTCAATCATCTTGTCTGATTTAGATAAATGTTGCCTGTGTTTAAGGAGTAGGAAAAGAAATAACCCCTAAGAAGCCCAGAAAAAGGTGATTCCTTCATTTTAAAGGCTAGTAGTATGATTAGTAACTGATTTATTTTTTTTTCCTCTACTATAGATTTAGCTCCAGCTTCTCCTTTCCAAGCACCACACTCCTTAGCCAAGGTCCTAGCACGATGCCTTATTTTTTTTGCCATTCTTCTTAAGGGTACTGTTATTCCTCCTAACTTTTATCCTCCCAAGTAGGAAACTGCCTACTGTAATGGGATGAAGAAGGTGATATTTATTATCTTTGAAACTTTAGTGATTGTAGGTTTCATGAGTGCTCCTGGAGAAATGTTTATCCTCAAAAGTAGGTGAGACAATGCAAGTTGTTCAATGGATCCTTACGTGGGAGTATGTTAAGAAGAATTGTGCATTGAAGCTTACAAATATGATGAGCTGTTTTAATAAAACAGCAGATATAGGAACTACGGAGGGAGGAGAAGGGATCAGCCTGTCTCCTTTCTGCCAAGATACTGTCAACCAACATTAACAACTCCTATTCCAAATCACAATATTTTAATGAAAGGACTAATCACTAGCCAAGCATAGGCATGTGAGACTGTCTTAACCTAGAGGACTGATCACACTATGGAAGCAGTTCCCACCAGCCATTCAGGCCATGAGGTGGAACAACAAGCAAAGGTGCTGCAGATGACCAGTTGCTGGTTTCTGAGAAATGAAGCCACAGCTGCTGGGTGCTGATCCAAACCCCTCACTTAATTTGATAAAAGCTTTCCAGTGTTATTGCTATCACTTACTGTTTCTGTTACTATAATGTATAGCAGTTTCATTCAAACCACTAATATAAGTGCCTGACTTAAACTTTCCAGCATTTTTCAGAGAACAGCAATGGATTCATTTATTTACTTATTTATACTTGTTTTCTGGAGCTGACAGATCTGGCTCTTTTTATAATAAATTACGATAGGACACAGCAGATACAAGAGGCATCTAGATAATATACATCTCCCCCAAATTTGAACGTCTTGATATTTTTCATGTTCAGAAAATAAAATAAAACAATAATCAAAAAACACATTTTGAGAGTGATTCACTTCTCCTACTATATATCTCTGTCTTAGAATGAGGTAAATCCTATCCACAATGTGAACAGTTGACCAAACTTGGGTAGCAAGACTATTTCTTCGCTTCAGGTTTTCCAGCATAGTAAGTCATCAAAACCACCGCAGTAGCTTTGAGACCAATGCTAGGTCTCTTTCTTAAGTTATTGAGATAGGAAACATAGTCATGGACAGTGATATTAGAGTGATAAGTGCTGTAACACTTGCAGGCATACAATAAAAAATGTAAGGCAGGAATCAGTAGATGGACAGGAGAATGAAGAGTAACAAGAGTTCCTATTAATTAATATGATGGGATGTTATCACAGCATATAAACCATGTAACTACGGTCAACTTTTGTGTGCATTATGACAGAGGTCAGTTTTAAGAAGGATTATAAAATGTCTTTGCAGATATTCAAGAATATCCAGAATATCCAGAGCATCTGGGAACGGAAGGCAAGCCTGCTGCGGTCACTCCTTTGAGTGCATATATAAGCAAGATAAGAACCAAGCTTGAAAAGATCTAAGAACTTTTTCTTGCCCTCAGCTTTTCTGTGCCTTCCTAAGCAATAAGAGTAACATCACATCAATTTGGAAAAAAATAGACAGGCTTCACAAGGTTTCTGTGCCCCAAAGCAGACATAATTTTCCAATTTTATCAGTCTAATAACAACCCTATAACCATTGTTTCTTTGATATCCATAGTCTAGAATAGTTATACCACCACTGGTGTTACTTAACATCAGATATTATCAAACCACTGTTCATAAAAGATGTTTATGAGCCCTGAAACAAAGAATTTGAGTGGGTTTGGGGAAATATTTTATTTTTCTATTTACTTCAAAGCCATCATCGGGGAAAAAAATGGCAGATTGATACAGAAGTTGGAAGAGTTGAGCTATGTTATTTCACTGCTAATAAATAAAACATCATTTGCTCTCTAAATTACAGCATTTGTCATTAAATATTGGTACTTTCCAAACATTTTACTTTATGGTTCATGCAAGCAGTAAAAGAAGCACCAGTGTCTGCTTCTCTCCTAGACTTGTTTGACTTAAAGAATAGCGAGGGACCTGTAATATTTTCAAGATCTAATATTTTTACTGCTACTATTTGTAACCATTTCTTGTTAATTTCTCCTGAGGCTCCCAATTTGGGAGAGTTGTGGGGGTGTCTTTTTTGGTTTTGCTTTTTTTTAAGACAGTTGTTTGAAAAGTGTATTTTTTCTACCTATCAACTGCAGATATAGCTGAATCTCAAAGATGACACCAATCTTATTTTTCTTAGGCAAAAGAAACATTAAGATGATGCCTAACAGCAGCAAGACTTAGTTGAAGCAGAGAATCATGATTAATACATCGTTGCTAGCTGAGTAACAGTAGATAGAGTGTTATGTTTCCCCTTGACAAGCAATTTAGAGAAACTGATGTCTATTCTGAAAGATCACGGTCCAAGATTTCAGCTGGTGTAAAAGAGCCTTTTCACAAAGTTCAGTGGAGTGGCTGAGACCATTCAAGAAGCTGGCATTTTACTATAGGACACTTTTTCCTGTCCCTCAATTTCATATCCTAAGTATTCTTTTCCAGATAACACCTCAGTAAATGTCGTGGTCCTGAGTATTTGCCTGAAGATATATCTACCTCGGAGAGCAGCTCTGAGGAAAGAGACCTGGGGGTCCTGGTGGACAACAGGATGACCATGAGCCAGCAATGTGCCCTTGTGGCCAAGAAGGCCAATGGCATCCTGGGGTGCATCAAGAAGAGTGTGGCCAGCAGGTGGAGGGAGGTCATCCTCCCCCTCTACTCTGCCTTGGTGAGGCCCCACCTGGAGTGCTGTGTCCAGTTCTGGGCTCCCCAGAACAAGAAGGACAGGGAACTGGTGGAGAGGGTGCAGCATAGGGCTACCAAGATGATGAGGGGACTGGAACACCTCTCTTATGAAGAAAGGCTGAGGGAATTGGGTCTTTAGTCTCGAAAAAAGATGGATGAGGGGTGACCTTATTAATGCCTATAAATCCTTAAAGGGTGGGTGTCAGGAGGATGGGGCCAGGCTCTTTTCAGTGGTGCCCAGGGACAGGACAAGAGGTAACGGGCACAAACTTGAGCACAGGAAGTTCCACCTAAACATGAGGAGGAACTTCTTTCCCTTGAGGGTGGCAGAGCCCTGGCACAGGCTGCCCAGGGAGGTGGTGGAGTCTCCACATCTGGAGACATTCCAAACCCGCCTGGAGGCGTTCCTGTGTAACCTGCTCTGAGTAGCCGTGCTCTGGCAGGGGGTTGGACTGGATGATCTCCAGAGGTCCCTTCCAACCCTATGATTCTATAATTCTACACAGCAGTTCTTGTTCTTGGGGCACAGACTCTGATGTGTAATGAACAGGATGCCCTACAACATAATACAGGAGCGGGAACACAGCCCTTACCTGCAGCCAGATGAATCAACATGGCATCTTTCCTTCTGCCCATGTTTGAGTGTGAGTTTTCAGGATGGGCATCATAATGAAGATTTAAGAGTTTGTGAGTAATATCATTTCATTTGTACCAACAGGCAAAGGGAGTGTAAAGGGAAAGTAGGCTCCCTTCTCTGCAAGCCACAGTGTCAGGAACGTACAATAAGCTCTAATGTTTAAAACAGCAGTTTTCCAGCTCCAATATAATTGGAAAAATACAGGTAATTTCTGTGAATAAGACCTCTGCTTGTAAAAGTCTTTTTTATTAATAACCACCCAATATCAGCACTATATCACTGGCTTTCCATAACTAGTCATTCATGTTTTCATACTATACACCAAACTGTAGGTGCAACTTCTGAGGTTGAATGTGAAATTACAGCTATTTTGAATGTATTTTTATTTTGTTCATCAATGTACATCATCCTGGATATTTGTTAGGTCAGTATGAAGGATTCTAATGCTCAGAAACATAAAGCAAGACCAATTTTCTTCTAGTGGGGTTTCTCTGAGTTCTGTTACAAAAGAACTCCCCAAAGTGTCACATCGTTTGTAATAGGAGAAAATAAATTTTTTCTGAACTAAGGATAAATTCGGCAATCGTTGTATTACGCACTAGTAGAAGTGCTGGCAGACAATAAAGCATGACTGTAAACAATTACTTCAGCCTTATCTTTCAAAAAATCATAAAGTCAAAATGTCGTTTCTTCCAAACATATAAAGAACACATTTATAGCAAAATACACTCTCTAGTGAATAAGACATACAGTCAGCCATAACCCCAACTACATATCAGACTCAATTCGCTTTTAAAAGGAAATCCGTGGGTTGCTTATAAAGATACTGAACCAAAATATTTAAGTTATTACTTGAAAGGGTGCCTCCGCTGAGATTAATCCAGGAAAGTTGAAAGCCTAGAGGTTGTCCTACAAATATGTGTGTATGTGTCTATAAATATTCCAGCATTTCCTGTAATTAATGTTGCTTGATACTGCCTGGTTTAGGATCTTTTATTAGTTGCTCATAAGTTTCCTAATAATTTTAATTAATATTTTTTCTATGCTGGTACTATCCAGGCAGACTGAGACCTAGTTTGAATCAAAACAGCTAATGCTTTTCTGAGACTACCGTTGTTCAATACAGGGAAAAAAAGATGTTTTGAATGTTTTTTTCTCAGAAAGATTAGATAGCGCTAAAATGCTTTGTGGAGAGATTGGAAATTTGAGCCATTCTACTCAGTTTGTATAGGAAAATGTACAAAGAGATGAGCAAACTACAAGCCTTGGAAAAAAACCTCAGTTCACAGATGCTTAAGAGAGATCATTCTGACTCTAGCAACTGAAATTATCAATAGTACTCTCTCTCCCCTGAGCATCCTTCAGCCCCAGCATGGCCCATCAGTGCTTGGATGTCCCATCCATCATTTCTCACGCAGCAAACAAGTATGACTCAGTTTCCCTCTCTTTGCCCAGACAGTTTCTTCTTCACTCTTCTTTGAGACTTTCCTCTTTTTTTGACTTCTTACGTATCTGAGCCCCAGCTCAAGCCTGTTCTCAGACTACAGAATTGTCCAGTACTGACCTACCCCCACACTTCTTTCCCCTTTCTGGTCTCCTGGGCCAGCCTATATTCCTGGTCAAGTGCCATCATTCCCTCTTCTCCTACTGCCCTAGGGTCTTTCTTATTTGTACTTTGATGTCAACTCTTATTCGTACTTTGATGTCAACTTTTATTCCTTTTGATCTGTAGCCCTTAGCCATCCTGCCTAAATATGTTCCATATCGCAGATTCTCATGCTGCCCCCATGTTGTACACCAACAAATGTGGTTGCAACATTTTCCAAACTGTCTCAATACCCAAATCTCCATCCTTTCATGGCTCTTTGACCGTTTTAGTCACCCTACCAGTCCCAGCATCCACCTACAGTCAATCAGTTCTAGTCTCTGCTCCTCGTGCCCAGTCCCACCAGACCTTTTGACCCAATGTGCTCATCAAGCTCTTAATGGCTTTTTTTAAAATGTTTCTCCTCTCTTCTACCTGAGTCCAAAAAAGGTTATTGATACTGTGGAAGACTTCGGCTTTCCGACTAGCATTTAACAAGACTGTAAGCGACTGCTCTTGTCAGCCAAGATGATAAGTAAGTTTAATACTGGATGGTGTTACCAGGCCCACCACATACTCGCAGAGTTTTGCATGTGCACGTGCAAACACACATGCATACACGCACACAGACAACTACACTACTGTATATATGCAAATGTTTTCTTCAAACTACTTCTAGTAGAAGAAGCTTTATCTGTCTAGAAAGATGCGGCTGCCACTTGCCCTGGATTTGATGATACACCAGAGCTCTTTGGCATTGCTCCACTGATGCAGAGAATCACAAATGCTGCTTATACCAGTTTACAGCTGCTTTCCATCATCTGAGATGCACCACACAGAAAGCTCATACCAGCAGATCTGGCCTTATCTTTATTTTCAGACATTTACAACCCTGATCGCTCTGTCCTTTCACCGATTATCCTTATGCAAATGGTCTTTAGATTTTAGATGATGAGACAGATTTGCACTGTGATTTTCCACCCTGGAAAGTGAAACTTGTACATGGACAAGTTTCCTTGGAACACTCCCAGGTGAAATTATGCTGCCCCACAAAATATTATGAAGCATTTTCAGACCAGTATTTTCTTACCAAGAATAGGCTTTTTTCCATGATAATTCATAGCAAGAACTAAGAACAAACTCAGAAGACCTGAGTATGGAAATGATGGGGAAGTACAATATTAACTTATTTTGGAGAGTGAATGATGGCCCTCAGTCACATAAGTTTGCATCTGCATCATTAAAACTGTGGGATTTGTAATAGATATCTAAATGGAATCTGTGTAGATACTCACTTTGAGTAATACTGAGAGTTTCATTTAATAGCATTCTGAGAGTATATTTGTTAGAGAAAAAGCTGCTCAAAAATTACTGCATGCAGCCTTAACGTCAACAGCCTATACTAACATCTGATCTTTTCCAACAACTGAATGAAACTCTGCTTTTGGATAAACTAATTTGGGAATTACCAGAGTTTCAAAATAGGGAAATGTTAGGTAATAAAAGATAGTCACTTGATGTCCTTTATGATATTAAACTATTTCAAACTTGAATCTCTGAGAATAACTATTTAAGTCTCTCTAGTTTATGAAGTCTGAAGTAACTTTCTGTTTAAAGATTGAGATTGTGATTGAAATGAACTGATTTAAATGAAAATTAACATTTTCAGCTGTTATATTTCTCCTTGAATTTGAATGAATTCTCTTCTTCTTTGGATCAGCGTAAGTCAAAACTAACCCTGCAGATGTTGTTCCAGTGTATGAAGAGACTATGAGACCAGAATCCAGTCAAGGTAAATTAAGACAACTGAGTTATTAGACTATGAAGCATCCCACTTCTTTTGCAGTATCTAGTTCTCTGTAAAATCCAGTGCACTGATGACAAAAACACTGTTATTTGTTTTGTTATCCTGAAGGTTCACAGAAGAGTCATCAGCCAGGTCAACGGATGTAGATAATTATAGTTATGTGATCACAGAATCACGGAATGATTGAGGTTGGAAGGAACCTCGGCAGGTCATCCTGTCCAGCCCCGCTCAAGCAGAGCCACCCAGAGCCAGTGTCCAGACATTTTTTTAGTAACTCGGAGGATGGAGACTCCACAACCTTCCTGGGCAATCTGTGCCAGGCACAGCCACCCTCACAGAAAAAAAGCATTACCAGATGTTGATAGGGAACCTCTCATGTTTCATCTTGTGCCCATTGCATCACATCCTGGCCTTGGGTTGACCTTGGCTGGCTGCCAGGTGCCCATCCAGCCACTCTGTCACTCTCCTTCCATCAACAAGACAGGGGGAGAAAAAACGACAAAAATGCTTGTGGATTAAGATGGGGAGATCACTTACCAGTTACCATCATTAGCAAAACAGGCTCGACTTGGAGAAATTAATTTAATCTATTTTCAATTGATCAGAGCAAGACAGTGAGAAATAAAAACAAATCTAAAACCACATTCTTCCCACCCCCCCACACCAACTTCTTCCTAGGCTTAACTTCACTCCTAACTCTTCTACCTCCTCCCTCCCTGAGCAGCACAGGGCATGGGAAATGGAGGTTGTAGTCAGTTTAAAAGGCATCATCTCTGTCACTCCTTCCTCCTCATGTTCTTCCCCTACTTCAACATGGAGTCCCACCCACAGGATACAGTCCTTCCTGAACTTCTCCAGCATGGGTCCTTCCCACAGGCTGTAGTTCCTCAAGAATTGCTTCAGTGTGGGTCCCTTCCACGATGTGCAGTCCTTCAGGAACAGACTGCTCCAGTGTGGATCCCCCATGGGGTCATGGGTCCTGCCAAAAAGCCTGCTCCAGCATGGGCTCCTCTCCTTGGGTGACAGCTTCCTTCAGGGCACATTCACCTGCTTTGATGTGGGATCCTCCATGGGCATGTAGATATCTGTTCCACCATTAAACTCCATGAGCTGCACGGGGACAACCTGCCTCACCATCATCTTCATCACAGACTGCAGGGGAATCTCTGCTCCTGCATGTGGAGCACCCCCTCCTTCTTCACTAGCCTTGGTGTCTGCAGAGTTGCTCTCACATATTCTCACTCTTCTCTCCCAGCTGCTGTTGCACAGCTTTTTTAACCCTTTCTTAAATATGCTATCACAGAGGCGCTAACAACATCATTGATTGGCTCAGCTTTGGTCCACAGTGGGTCTATCTTGGAAGCCCCAGGCATGCACTGATGTATGAGGTTGTTCCTTCATAAGCACGGGACTTTGCACTTCCACTTGTTGAATTTCATGAGGTTCCNTGACACCCTGCAGGCCGTCTCCCACCACTCTTGCCACATAAACTGAACACTGAGCACCACCAAAAAGATCCTGTCTCTGTCTTCTTGGCACCCTCACTTCAGATATTTATATTCATTTTTAAGTGTCATCGTTCCCCCGAGCCTTCTCTTCTCTAAGCTAAACAGTCTCACTGTCACAGCCTTTCCCCATAGGAGAGGCACTCCAGGCTCTTAATCATCTTCATGGCCCTTTGTTGGGCACTGTTCAGTATGTTCATGTCACTCTTGTACTGTGGAGCCCAGAACTGGACACAGTATTCCAGGTGTGACCTTACCAGTGCTGAGTAGAGGGGAAGGATCACCTCCTTCAACCTGCTGGCAATACTTTGTCCAATGCAGCCTGGGATACCATTTTCCTTCTTTGCTGCAAGGACACAATATCAACTTGTGTTCAACTTGGTGTCCACCAGGTCCTTTTCCGCCAGCTGCTTTCCAGCTGGGCAGCCCCAGGCTTGCACTGATGTATGAGGTTGTTCCTTCATAAGCACGGGACTTTGCACTTCCACTTGTTGAATTTCATGAGGTTCCTATTGGCCCATTTCTCCAGTCTGTTGAGTTCCCTCTGGATAGCAGCACGACCTTCTGGCTTACCAGCCACTCCTACCAGTTTGGTGTTATCAGAAAACTTGCTGAGGGTACACTCTGCCCCATCATCGAGATCATTAATGATGACTGCACCCAGTACTGGTCCCTAGGGTACACCAGTAATCACTGGCCTCTAACTAGACTTTGTGCCACTGATCATCACCCTCTGGTCTTGGCCATTCAGCCTCATGTCTGCTCATCCAACCTGTACATCAACAGCTTCTCTAAGAGGATCCTATGGAAGACATTGTCAAAGGCCTTACTGAAGTCCAAGTAGACAATATCCACTGCTGTCCCCTCATCTACCAGGTGGGCCACTTCATCATAGGAGTTTATCAAGTTGGTCAAGATGACTTCCCCTTGGGGAAGCCATGTTGCCTAGTCCTGGTGATTTTCTCATCCTTAATGTGCCTGGAAATGGTTTCCAGGCTTAGCTGTGATCCTAAAACTTAATCTCAGCAAAGAACTCAGGAAGCAAAAAACTTTGAGCAAAAGCATAACAGTGCAGAGTTCTGCACAGTTCTGTCCATACCTTCCTATTAAGTCATAACAATCCAGAGACTTATATGCTGTGTAATTCAAGCACTCGTGTAATTCAAGCATCCATCCAATTCATACATCTACAGGAAAGGACAATTCCAAAAAAAATCCATAGTTAAGAAAACGGGAGTTGAGAGATTTAGATTTAATTAGCACTGTTAAATATCACTAAGATAACTGAAGAGGGATATGTTAACTTAGTGTTTATAATAGTCTTATCCCATATTAGACACATTTAAACTCTGCTCTTTTCACTTCTATTGGGCTAAGTACTCTGCAAACATATTGAAAGACATTAGGTAACATTTCTACATATCACTTCAACTTAATAACCTGCAGTCCAGTTTTCCATAAAACTTTGGGTCTGGCATTTGAATAGGTTTTCAGTATTCATTAAGCTATATCAGTTTTGCCCAAAACATCCTGCTGTATTGTTGAAATCTATAGGTCTGAATATGCAGACCTTCCTAGCATTTTTGATTTCAAAGCAGTCAGTTTTATTAAAATGTCCAGGTGGACTGTACTGCTGAGTTATGACTTGAAGCCATGAGACAGGCTTCCAGGATCTGAGTCTGGATCAGTCAGCAAAAAAAGGCACTTCAGGTTTCAGGAGGTTTGCAGCAACTCAGGCTTTCTGCAGTTCAGTCTAAATATCGAGCTCCATTCAAGTATTTTCAGAATTTCCTGTGTCAACCCCTTAGATCCTTGAAAGCCTTCTCCAAAGCTGTAAACCACAGTAGCCATTGCAGAGACTGCATGAAATTTGACGTTCTTGATCATTTTGCAGCTCCTACTACTGCTGTGTAACTGGTAAAAACATCAGGCAGACACCCTGTAGGCTTAGTCCCACCCTGCATCAGACTAAGTCCTGAATAAGATGAAAGGGAAAAAAAGCAAAAGAAGGAAAAAAGTTACTTCTTCTAAAGCAAAGTTTCACTAGCTTCAGCACTCCATAGCGGGACCAAGGGTCTGAATAAAACCCCTGTGGAGATCATCTTTTACCCTGTAATCTAGAAACAATATCTGGAGGTATTAGAGGCACCTCAACTCAAATTCCATTTCTTTGTGAATAGATATTGATCCCCAAAGTAATCTTTAAGCATCACCTCTGAGGTAAGAAGGGAGAACACTTCAATCAAGAACTGCTTTACCTGCCTGGGTAAAGACTCCTCCCCAAACTTTTCATTTTGATTTCAGCCATCCTTTTATGGTCACAGGTGCAATGAGTAACATTCAGAAAGAGCAGTTCAGAGGTCCCTTTCCTCATACTTCTCTCTCCTCTGCCTCCAAAAGCAGAGCCGGGTGGTTTTATATATTCCTCATACATGACAGCTGCAAGTTCATCTCTCTCAGAGAGTGGAGGCATTTGAGCCTAAACAGCCTTTCTGCACTTCATTTGGATAGTCAACTTAATGGGAAACCAGAAACTCTCCTGTCTTGCTGCTTATCTGTATACTGGGGGTATGCAAGGACTGCTGCCACACTGAGGTAGGTGAGAGGTAGGTGCTTTGCTCAGTACTCCAGGTGATGTTTAGCTCTGAGATTCAATATTCTTCCCAGCAATGTCAGTGCTTCCCTGTTTTTTTTGTATGCTGATTATACATGGGAGAGTATGAGTATGAGAAATATACGGGCTTGACAGACTCTTCCAGTAGGAAGTTGAACTATCAAAGACTTGAATCATTTACTGGTTTAAGAAAGTGGAATCTTAAGGTTAATATATTGGTCATAGGTATGAGAGCATGCAATAGTTTTACATCTAGGCATATACGTCATTTTGGAAAGGAGCTTTTGGATGGTTTAAGTCTTACTGAAAGTCACTGAGGTTTGTTTTCCTATGTTCTTCAATCACATTTAAATACACTCTAGACTTCTAAATCGTGTTGGCATGTCTAAAAATTTTGATGAGGAGCTCTGTAAAATATATGATGTGCATTTAAAAACATCAGTGCGGAAGAGTTTGCTGAAGCTATAAATCTGTCCTAGTTTCAGGAGCTAAGAACATTGTTATCGACTAGCTAGGCAGAATAAAAATTAAAAGCCAACTTTCCTCCACAAAAATCAAGACACCTTCGAGTCCAGCTATTTACAGTTAATTCCAGGTGTGTTCTGTAAACAATAAAGTTGGAACAGAATAAAATCCCCTATATAGGTCACTATTTGCTTGCAGCTGTTTGTCAAAATGAGAATGCTGGTTTTCACATGTAGCATTAAATTTGAACAAATATATTGATCACAGGACTGCAGTATAACCAGAAGAATATCCTGATTTCCCTTGTGGAGAGGAGTTAGCTAGTACTGCAGAATTTCTCCTCTTAGTCTAAAGATACGACAAATCTCTTCTTGGCAGCAATACTGTGAACCATCAAGTGAATCCATTGCTCAAGGAGATTACTTGGATTCAAAGGAGTCCCAGAAGGAGCCATGCAACTTCAAGGCATATGCTTGCGGCTTCATAGCTTTAAGAGAAAAGCTGATACTTGGTCAGTCCTCACAGACAACGCTTACAGTATTTATTTATTGAACGGCTAGATATTTCTGTATCCCCATTCTTACAACTAGTATCAGATTCAATCAGGCATGAATGGCCTAATAAAACACTTCAAGGCACATAGAGAATTGAGCACGGTTATCTTAACAGAAATGTCAAAAGGTCGTAAATACAAAACAGAGTCCATAAAACAGAACCAAAATCCTTGCAAATAGTAATATGTTTCTTTTTCACTATCATAATAAGCATTTCCTATGGCTGATCATTTTACTTCTCCTTGTTTTGTACTCTGGGATTTTCATTTTCCAACCCCACCCTCCTCATTCTGCTCCCCTGGTGTGTAATGCTCTAAATTCAATCTGTTTTCATTCATTTTAACTATGTGGGAAGTCTGTAGAATTCCTTAATTTAATTGCTTTGCTGATGCTGCAGCCCCAGAATAATGGACCTTTACTCACTTGGGCTGAGAAGAACAGCCTGGTTCCATCAGACACGCCAGCTCCCATTTGCCTCTTGCTTGCACCAGGCTCTTGTCAGCATAAACCTACTGGTCTGACTTCTTTCTGGTTTACACAGATATAAATTAGCATTATACAGAGAAAAAAAAAAAAGGCAACCCTACCAAATCACTTATTTGTTCTACACATATTTTCAGGGATCCAAACCATCATTTTTACAACATTCATATCCAGAAAAAAAAAAAAAAAGACACCTTTTCAGAACATTGAAATACTTTGTTTTGACATTTCCATAATAGCATGTTATTGTCTGGGAGGCAAGATTTAGAAAAACAGGCACTAATAACAAAGCTGGAGCCCATTTTCCCAGTTTTTGCATAGACTTCAGATACTGGAATATCCTGCAGCATGTGGGAAGCCCACATTCAAACTGCTTCTTACCTGACTTGGAATATGGAAAGGATCTCACTGGATCTCAGCTTACACCACTCAAACCTCAAAGAAATTTGAGTTTGTACTTCTTAGATAAACATGTTCTCTATTGCTAGCCAAGATAAAACCTTTTTGGCACAATAAATGGTATCTGAGTTCCCTTATTCTCCCTTATTCAATTTAAGATCTTTCTTTTTTTTTTTTTTTTGCCTTTTTATCTTATTTTTTGACAATGACCTACACAAATGACTATTTACACAATTCTAATTAGGACTAACTACAAGGAAGCCAGAGGGCAGAGTGTGTTAAGTAAATTCAGTGAAATTGCTCCTGATTAACACTGACATAAGCGAGAAAACTATCAGGCATTCCACTTTTAACACTTCTGTCATTTGCATCCATATATTAAAAAATTTCAAGTCCCAGTAGTCAGATCCCCTGTTTCTGTAACTCAGCAAATCTCCACGGAACTTTGCAAATTTGCAGCACTTGTGGTTCTAGCTCTTAAGCCAGTTAGCATCATGCTATGTGGGCTTGTTTTCCTGTGGTCTTCACCTCTGATTGATTCTAGGAAGTGATGTGCCACACACCAGCCCTGAGAACACCCTCTGGCAATGGCCCTGCTTCTGTTTGAGCCACAAGTATGTTTCACCTGATCCTTCTTATAGTAAATATTTTATCTTGATGTGTTTGAATCCCTGGATAAAATCTAGAGTTTGATTTGCTTGATCACATATTCAATGACTATTCTAAGAAGCCATGGTGTTACTTGTTCTCTTTCTCATATGGTTTCAATTGTTTTCAGTGAAATCATTAGGCATAACGGTATAAAATATTCACATGGAGCTTGCTTAAATGAAGCTTTCACTTTAGTCTTAGAGTATGTGTTTCTTTTTGTAACCCATAACGTACATAGATGATTTATTGGACATTCATGACTTTTCAAAGATTTATATGTGAAATATCTTCTTAAAAACAATAGAGCACAGAAAGGCTTATAATTCAAGTTCTCAAATAAAAGCAGTCATCCTTTGGCAATTCACTTCCACTGCCCTGGTTGGGTACCCAGAAGACAGATTCTTCTCTGTACCCAGTTCCTGCTAAATGCAGCAAAGGGGAAAAGTCACTGCAGAGGAGTCACAGCCCTCTGCCTGAATGGATTGGTGTCAGGCAGCATGAGCTAAGAAACACCAACAAACTCTTAAACCAGCTAAAAGAATGGTGAAGATCTGCATTGTGCCCATCTCTTACCTCCACCCCTCCCATCAAATTGTGAGGGCAGGAAGCAACTCTGTTGTACCTATGCCAGCTGAAAGCTGGCCAGACTGTGAGAATCCCTTGTAGGTCAGCAAGAATCAGAATTTGTCTCTGTTCATGCATTTGAGCAAGGAAATGCCTGACAAGCTTTATGAGCCAGTACGTTCATTTCAAAGCTTGTGTTTCTCCTGACTTCTCCTCTCTCTACAGTACCCTGGTCAATAGGGGACTTCAGTCTATTTAAAATAAGGGCAGCAGGATCAAGCCCCAGCTGAGGATAGGTCGGACTCTGGGTCTTATGGATGTACAGTATCATTTTCTTTGCAGAGGAGTGGGGGAGAGTTGCAGTCCCAAAGTTCAGGCAGATTTATGAACCTCTCCTTCCTTCACCCAGGAAGCCAAAAAGAAAAAAGTGGGGAAGGAAGAGCTATCAGCATAGACCAAGATGAACTGCCCCCAGGCAAGGAGCCTGAAAGAAAAAACTGCAGACTAGACATGCAAGATTTGAAGAGCCAATATTCCAGGGGGGGAGAAGGCTCCCTTTTTACAACCCCTGCTCTGCAAATGTCACATCTTCAGTCTCATGAAATATTACTGTTCCTTAATGATAAAGATATTTCTCCAGGTCTCATTCCACAATTTGAAATGGGGTTGCTCCCAACTCAAAAAATGGTGTGGATAAGGTCAGAATAAGGCCAGGTTTATTACACTTGCTTAAGTCTGGAGTCCAGTCAGGATAAGTTCATAGTCTTTTCTGCTTCTAAGCTTTTCTTTCCTCTTCAAGTCATCTGCTTGTATGATCCTTCTGCACTTCTCTCCTTCAAAGTTAGGAAGCTTTGGTTAGAATAATGGTAATTAATGGGGGTAAAAAGAAAAGCAGCTATAAGTCACATGTATTTCAAAAACACAACTAATACCTAACTAAACACTAGTCTAAATGATGCAGACAGATAAAGGCACTGTATCCAGACACAGCACCAGATAGCGAACACAGATCATTCCTCCCAAGAATCGTGTTGATGAGCACATCATCCAAATGTCTGTTACAGAGGCAGCACAGTCAGATTTCATAAAGGGAAAGGATAAAGCCATGTTTATTTTGTTCTTATCACTGTTATGGTTTGTTCCGCATCAACAATAACCCCCTATTGCTTTTGTATTCCACATGCAATAAACATGAATAAACTGGGTTTTATGAGAGATCAGTACCTCAACTTTGCTTCTGCATTTGATCAGCCAGAGCAGCTGTTCATTATTTTGTGTATTTCAAGGCAGTGGAGATTATCACTTAAATAGACATTAAAACCTGTGGTGGGATGTGTGAAGTAATCACTTCAGCTGCTGGAAAACAGATTTGTTTGCTCTCTTAAAATATCGTAAAATGTTCAAATGTTTCTTTGAGAAATGTGCTGTTTTGATGGCACACTCTATTGCTTCAGTTTAGTGTATAGACAGTAGTTACCACCTTTCTGCTGGTCTGGTAGGTGTCAAAGGATTGCAGGAAAACCCAGATGTTCGTTTTAATAGAAATCAAGACTTCTGCCATCGAGAACACTGTACTAGGATTCCAAAATCTAGATTTGATTCCTGGCTCTGTGTGTTACTTTGCGTGAGTCACACAGGTCCAGCTATCATAACATATTGAGCAATTAAAGGAATTCTGGAGAATCTAAATCTTACTTTCACTGTGCCCCATATTTCTCTGAAAGAGGGTAGCAGATTCCTTTAAGAGTTAGCTACAAACTTTGAACTTGTAAATCAGCATCGTTTAATTCTTGAAATACCATGACCTCTCATATAAGGAAGCAAATTAGACGATCATGAAGAAATCTTCCGGGTTTGAAATCTGTTCATCTCTTTATTCCCAGTGAAGTGTTTGGATGCTAAGAGAATTATTGTTCTTCCTGGCCATGATATTAAAGAACATAAATTGATAAAAGTGCAAGATTGACATGAGATATGGCCAGAGAGTGAAAACAAAGCCCTGCTCCATAAATGTTTTGAAAAGTTAAGGGTCTGATGTGTTCTGGTTCCAGTATTCGCTAAGGTCACAGGTCTCCAAATGAGAGGGATCTGTTCATTCCAAATTCATGAAGGCTGAAAGTGTAGTTGAAAACACTCAATAAGAAATTGTTTTGATTAAAGACAATCTTCTAGCTCCCAAGTCTTATGGTCATCCAATTAACTGGAGAACCACTGTTCACTGTTATTACAGAAGCCTTGTTGCCTGCTCATGCTGTGCTGCCTGCATATGTATATAAAAAGAGAAAGTTAGTTTCTACTCTGCTAATTTTCTGAGTATAACAGATAGCTGTTATACTCCGAAATCTAAAAAGACTTTCAGTTGTGCAAATACATAGGCACCTAAAGTACATAAGCCTGAGTGAAACCACTGAGGAAGAAGTACTTCAAGCTAGTACACCTAAACATCTTGCTGGAACATATACATGCCTTTAGGGGTCTGAAGACCTTTGAAGATCTGGTCCAAGACTAGGTTTGTGACAGAATAAGGACCATGTGTCTCCTGTGTCCCGTCAAGCATCTTACCCGCAGGACTATCAAGGAATGACTATAAGGCACAATATTTTGTTAAAGGAGGTTATGAAAGTGTCATGGAGAAAAGGAAAAAATAAAGTTCCTGTTACAATGCAAATCCTCACTGATCACTTTTCTGGGTCAGAAAGCCTAAAAGAAGCTACTCAGAAAATTCCTATCCTTCCTAGCTCTCAGCAGCCAGGGATCAGAAATACTCTGTTTCAAATGTTTCCTTCTAACAGCTTCTGTGTCTCTGTCCATAATCAACCAGCTGAGGGGCAGGGACAACACATTCAAACCCTGTCCCTTTCTGGCAGCATGGTATGATGAGGTGAAGTTAATGGATTTTAACAAACATGTTCCTTTTTTTCTTCTCCTGATTGTATAGTGAAGCATCTGAGTTTGCAGATATCCCCATTTGGGTGTTAGCATATGGCTGTAAGATCAGCAAAAAGTTCCTACTGGAGTTTTGTTCTGGCATAACTGACCCTCAAAGGCACAGGGAATCTCATCATATTGAACACTATAAGTCAGATTAGGGAATGTATCACCTGGGTAAAACAGCCTTGGGGACCACCCGTCTTTCTGCCTTGTCCTTCTCTGAGATCACAAAACAAGCACAGACTTCTGCTCCTGTCTCCCAGTAACGTGTTAGGACCTGTTTTTAAATATATATTTGTATTCATGAGGGAATAGAAAATTGGTCAATGTAAATTACAAATTCCCCAAGAATGTTATTTCCTCTCTTAACTTATTGCTATATCTCTGAGCAGTTTCCTTTCAAAGCTATTTAATTTACATTCCATGAGCAGAGCCCATCCTTCCATTCAGTATATCCTCTAGGTTCAATGCACCTTGAAAAGTATAACTCCATCCTAACATGCATTTTATTTCTCACCATGGTAAAGTATTGGTTTATTTAAGTGCAATTTAAATTTCTGGGTTGTTCTGGAGTCATCAGGTTAACTTTACGTAAAGAAATTGTGATCTTGCAATGAAGTAGTAGTAGCTGTCCTATAATTAATACTGTTTTGTCAACACAGGAGTTGACAGGAATGGTTTTCCTTCAGTGTCGCTCTTACTTCCTCTTTTTTTTTAATAAAAAACATTAATTCAGAACCTCATATCTGAATAATCCCTGATGCATAATTTGAAAATACCGCAAATTAAACATTTTTTTCCCCATTTTTTGGTTGGCTTGTTGCATTAACAAGAAAACCGATAAGTTTAATTACTTTTATGAAAATGAAAGGGAACTATTATTATTTTGCTAAAGCTCTAACGGTATTGCCACTTTAAACTAAACTAAAACATACCACAGGCTAAGTGACATGCTTGATAGGGAGCATATCAAGCAATGGAAGAGAATTCTTATTTATGAGGACAACATTAGCATTTTATGGTACAGAGATTGATTACTCACCCCTGATTTGTTTGTTTCTTGCCTGCTATGAACACTATGCAATGTTTTCCTTTAGGCTTGTGTATAATTCCCTCTTTCCCAACAGGAGTAGTGATTATTTGATTCAATGATAAATTATGTGGCCTGTATGTAATCAAGAGCTGGTAGCAATTACATTCCAAATGTAAAGGCTTTTAAAAACATGTTTACATGGTAGATTTAAAATAATATAGATTAAGTGTCATGCTTTTGCTTCCTGAGAACAAAGTGTGGGATTGTTGTTTGTATTTTGATTCTGTAAAGAATCCACTATCGTGCATATCATGCACATTTTATTGAAGAATTATTAATCCAGCTTCTCCCTCATCAAAATCACAAAGTTTTTTTGCCCTCATTAACACTGTCCAGGTGTGAATTAGGAAGTAATTCTGCCTTGGGTATAGTCCCACAGAAATGTAACTCACTTGTGTGGTTATGTTAATTGTCTTAAGGGTTACTTTTAACTTCACACTGGTAGATGTTAGAAGGGAATTTGCCCCAGAGATGTCACTGAGTAGGTCACCTGTCACCGGAAACTCCATTATTCCTCCACAATAACTTTCATTTTCATAAGAGATCAAGAGGGAGAAAAAAAATCAAAAGCATCTTATCACAGCCTAAAATAATTTGAAGGCCATTTTGAATTTGGGCCATGAGCTGGGGCTTTAACTGCCTCTGAACATTTTTAATGCCGCATCTTTTCTTAGTCACTGCAGGAGTTAATTTAGCTCTTGTGGAACTTAAAGTTGAAAGATACAGATGCAGTTCTCGTCTTCTTATTATATTTTAAGTGATCTGGATAAGCTTTGGGAATACCCACATCAAGCCAACTTATTTTGACCAAACCCATAATAGTTTATTTAACTGAAGATGAAGCCAAGAGATAAGCCTTAGACAGAAGGAGAAAAGAAAGATCTTTTATCCTTTCATGGCCTGGGATTTTTTGAACATTTCAGAAAGAAAGCAAAAACATCGACCTCTTCCATCACTAACAGGAGTGCAAAAGTTAATTTTTCTAATTATTTATATCACGGTGCTATATTCTAGAGGGGTTGAGTAGGATTCTTCTTGACCAAGTTTAAGATGAGGGGAGTCTGCACCACCTGTCTGAACACAGGTTTCTGTAGTAGTCTGACTGGCCTCTAGCTGCTGGTCCAAAATGGTGTGAGCCTCTGGTAGTTCCTGTGTCTTACCTTGCAGGTAGCTCAGACATCCTAGGCTATCTCAAATGACACCCCAAGTCTGCATTTAGGTGACTGACACACCCCAGGCACCTACATTCAGGACAGGAGTCTAATCTCTTGTTCTAGACAAAGAAGGTTATATCAAAATAGTCCATAAAGTCTAGGGAATGAGTCTTTCCATTGTTAAGTTCTGAAAAAGGTCATGAAAATGCTGTTCAAGAGCTTATCTCCTCCCTATAAACAGACTGCACAGTCGGGTGTAACCGTCCGTGCTGTAAACACTGGAAGCTCCCACCAGTCCTGCCTGGGATGTTGCTGACCGTGAGCATAGCAAATATAACCTTTGGTAGTACAGTTCATCTCAAGAGTGAAGGACCTGATGTAGTCTCACGCTGGTGAGTGCTTAGAGAAATAATACTTCAGGCTTCAGAATGAAACTCAGGAAATAAGGGTTGAGGTCCTGACTCTGTCAGAGGCTTTGTATGAAATCTCTTCAATAGAATAGAGGATTATTCATACACAAAAATTTAGAGTCAAAAGTGTCAAGAAACAATTTTACAGATAAACTGGTGTGCTGGTTTTTGCACGCAGTCATTTTTCCTCCTGGGCAGCATGGGGAACTGCTGCCACTAAGAGCCATTAACTATAAATGAAATAGAAAAAAGGACAAGGTAGAAATATTTCATATTTTGAAGTAGCGTGGTTTGTAGTCACAGTCTGAGTCAAGACAGTGTGGCCTCTCCATTCTATCATTAGGATCAAACAAAAGGCCTAAAATAGGGTGAGAGTGCAGTAACCTCCTTCTTATGTTGTTTGTTGATGTCATTTTTAAGTTGCTTGGTTTGATTTAAGCACAGTAGATCCATGAAAGGGAAAAGGAACAGGGCCCATGAACTTCTGAGATCACGCCGGAGCTTTTTCTCTGCAGTGCCAGAATGGTTTGGTGGTCATACTCCCACTTTCCTTTCATCCTAGAAAGATATGAGTAATTTAGTCTCCTTGGTATGCCTTCATATCTGACTTACCTTCATATACAGTTGTGTCTAAAAGGCTGAGTTGAACTTTTCTTACAAGTGAAAATTAAAGTCAGGCTGCTTTTGTGCAAGAGAACCTAAAGACTACTTACAAAATACCAGATGCTTAAATGTTTTCTGTACTTTGAAAATATTCTGCTTAGCCTCTGGGCCAAAACTGGGCAAATGTTTAGATGCCTGCATTCCCTCTGAGAGAAATAGAAATTAAGCAGGCAAGTATTTTGATGTATTCATCTCTATACCTGATCCACTAGTTTATATGAAGGAGCCATTTCTACATTGTTCTTGTACCTTTTGTCTCCCTTACAAAGAAGTGAGATAACTGCATTCTCAGGCTATCCACAGGGAATTGAGCCACAAGCATCCAAGGCTTAAGTGTAAAGTACTAGATCTTGAAGGCACAACCCAAAACTCTAGGTCAAGTTGGATCATCTTGGGACAGACAAGAAAGGGTAACTGCCCTCAGGTAATTTAGTAAGGTAATTGTCACCTGCACTTGCTTTTCTGTGTGGTCGTATTATAACACCTCAGCCAACTAGAGTTGTTGTTTAATGTGGCTTCACTACACCATACCAAAATGCACATAACAAGAAATTATAGTTCTTCTCTCTATCTGCTATGCTTGTTATCCATGGTCTGGCTGATGAGCAGTGTGAGCTTACACGGCAGAGAAAATATGCTGGTTGCCCTTCTTTCTGGGTAAAAAAACCTAACTGTTTGGAAATTTATCATCTTGAAAATTTGGGATTATGTGTGTGACTTTTTATTGCTATACAGTGGAGGAAAAAACAGAAGGGGCAAAAGGAGAGTCTCATTTTACCCCCTAAAACTCTAAAGAAACACATTGCATAGAATTCTCAAACACCATCAAGCAAAGAATTGGGTATCATCTGAGAATTCATTGATTACAATGGCCCATTAATCAAAGGGAAATGAGGTGTCACCTCAAAAGCAGTCCTATTTTTTAAGTATTTGTGATGCTAATCTCACCATCCAAATAATAGCATGGGACTGAAAAAATAAGAGGAAAGCTTTTCTGCCATAGTAATATAAGAAAGAGTGATTGTTAGTAGCATCAAAACAAGCTTTTGAGATCTTTTACCAAGTCCTATTCTTCTATATCCTTTTATCTACAAGTGTACCCCAGATGAAGAGTGTTGATTTAAATACTTGCTTGGGCAGAATGAATTACTATGGAATAGTTTCTTTGAAAGTGAGACAAATGAACCTTGTGCAAGAGGAGAAGCATGAAGAGGTAAGGCTTAGCGGAGAATAGAGAAGTTTAAAAAAAAGGTTATTATAACAAACCTGCCAGCAGGTTTGTTATACTTCAGGCGCTGAAGTGTAGTGACATCTGAAAATTCAGCAGCTACTCTAACTGGGTGGCTAGGCTTTCTGTGCAGTCACTCACAGCAAGGAAGGTGACTCTGAAGAGTGAAACAGAGAATGAATATGCTGAATGGAGCCACTAGCCAATTAAAAAAAAATACAGCCAACCAACCAAACATACAAAAAAATCCCACAAACAAAACAAAAACACACACAAATAAAAATAACCAAATCCCCAAAACCCAAGCAACCAAAACAGAACAATAAACCCCACAAGGCATGATCTGGATGAATATGTAATAATTTTCTGCAGATTGGATGCCTGATCAAGACCAGCAATGCCTCCATCCAGGGTTCAGCCCATTTCAGAGGTTTCACACCCAGGCTATGGGGCACTCCATCATATTGCTGAAGTGATGTTCCAAAGGTGGAGAAGGCAGAACAGAAGGTGGCTTTATAAACAAACAGAGAGGGCACTCAACTGCAAAGGATCCACCTCTGCTACTTCTTTGCCAGTTCTCTGGGGCAGGAAATGTGTTTTGATTTGATTATGAATACGTCCTAGCTGAAGCAGCACCGGGCTACCAAGATATAGTCAGTCTACAGAGTGAGGGCAAACAATTGAAATATTTTTTAAAAAAAAAAAAAAGCAAGTATGCATAGCGAGTCATAAAATCAGGAAAGAAATATATTGGGGATGAAGGCCGGAGGCTCTTTAAAGTCATGGAATTAAAAGCCAACAAACCTGAAAAGTGGAAAGGACGGGGAGCCTGGCAGAGGCTGAGGGAGCATAAAAGTCATACCCCAGAGGTAAAAGGAAGGATGAAAGGGAAAAGGAACAGGGCCTAAAAAATATAGTAATTCTTCTAAATTAATGTTTCTGTATGACCTGTTTAGGAAAAATCATCATTTTTAGTGTGACAAGGCCTGAAATGATCCCTACACTCTGCTTTCCTGTCTTTTGTGTACCCTACCTCAAATTAATACATAGTCTATACCCTGTCAGAGGAAAGTAAGAGTTATTTTCCAGAGGGAAGTGGAAGTGCCACATCCCTGAACATGGCATGAGTGAGCACATTTTGTAGAAATAGGGGCAGATGTGCCCGCCTGCCTCTGCGGGTTGCACCAAGGCAGAAGCACAGATGCACACGAGTAACTGCAAACGTGAGCAGCCCCGCAGCGTGTCCTGTACGTACGTGTTTCAAGGAATAAACAGTTGTTACTGGGGGTGGAATCAATCTCTCCTAATTCTACAGGACAGACGTCTTCACCTGAGCTGGTTGCTTGAAGGCACATCAGAGTCATTGGAGAGGAAAAAGCACCTTTAGAAGCCACTTCACCTTATCCTAAGGTAGACATACAGAGCAAGCTGGGAGTGAGTAGCTGAAAGAAATATGTCTACATTATCATTATCTGTCTTTAATCAGGTGAATCCCACCTATTCTGTTAGTGTCCTCAGACAGAATCTCCCAAACCAGGGACTCAAGTGGAAATGAGGCATTGCACCCATCAGTGGTGCAGGAGCATCTCTGGATCCCTGCAGGGTTTGCAGATGCAGAGGAGGCACACCACAAGCTCCCTGTAACGTGCACCGGGTGTGAGAGGCTCTGGAGAGATGGATTTGGGAAAGGTCACAAGTAAAGCAGGTTTGGGTCAGGCTTCACAGCTCAGGCTGGGAATGCTTAACAAACAGATCGTTATTTCATTGGTGCCGATGGGATGTAAGCAAAAGGTGGGCTCTGGGATGCTTTATGCTGTGCAGCAGCTGCAGCAATGCAGGTTCCAGCATGCCTTGCAGATCCATCCAAAATGAGAGATCTTTTAGGTGCAATGAGATGGAGGTTTTGTGAATCACAGGGAAATCTGCATTAGATAATGTCTTAGTATATCTTCAAGCCCTTAATTTCCAAGTGTGAATCTGTACCCATTCCCCAAATCACCTAAAATGAATTTTTTTGAAATAAGTGAAGGCCTTAAAAAATGGAATATTTAGAAATCTCCTATGGTAAAAGAAGTGGTAAATCTCATCAGAAAGCTGTAAGTCTCTTTCTTATGGTATAAACATCCCTTCCATATTAAAAAGAGACATTAATTATGGAAATAGAATGATATGAGTAGGAGAGTGTGTGTATAAAAACACAACTAGGGTAGAACATGGCTCATCTTGGATCTCCTTTTTCCAGGTTTCAGACAAGTGTAATTTTGAGGCCAGAGAAAAAAGTGAAAAATCCTCAGTTAAAAGAGAGACACTTTTTAGATGAGTTGAGTTTTATTCTGCTGTGTTATGTTTTTATTAGAAGTATCTCAGATGTTCACAGTACTAGTGTCTCAGAGAAATGGATTAGGGAAGAACACAAGTGAAAGACTGTAAAGTTCATTTTATATGCAGCAACCAAAAGGCTTTGCAATATATCCCATTCATATTGTATCACAGGTATGTATTTGACATAGATGTATGTGCAGAATTTTTAGCACTATAATAAATAATATGAGATAAGCAGAGTTTGTTCATGAAAATGTGTTTTTACAGAAAGAATAGATGTTAGCAACATTAGAATTTGAACATGAATACTTCATCCAGAGTAAAACAGTATATGTGTTTGTTCAAAAATATTTGCTTCTCTGTCTCTAAGGCAAATAGGCCATAAATGAAAACTAAAAATCATACGATCTGTAGTTTTCATTTCAACTTGCAATGATATTTCCTCATATTTGCTAAAGGAATGCCTTCAGTCACATGGAAATGAATTTTAGGTTTAGAGTAGGTAAGGTTTTACAAATCCTAAAAAGGCTTTTTTATTTATTTATTTATTTGCTACTCCCTTTTTTTAATTAGCCTTATAAGTATGTAATTAAACCTTTTTCAGTCCAGACTTTTCAATGTCCTGCTGGCACAAAAGCATTAAATGCATCAGACCAACTAGGATGCCACTCCTTAAATCAAGGTGATCCTGGCGTGTCCATTACAGCGGTCCTCTGCTGCCCCAAGGCAAAAAAGCAGTAGGGATTTTCTTTATTTTTTTTTCTAATCCTCTCAGTTTCAGTGAGTGGCAGTGTTAGTGACACTGCAGAGGGGAGGGATGGTTTTGTGGCCGGGGCCCTGCATGGCTGCTGCTGCGTGACATGAAGGGAGGATGAGCATTGCTGCAGGAGGGCTGCAGACCCCCCTGACCACTTCACTGTGTACATCCCCACATCTGTAAGGGTTTATTTTGGGGTTCAGACATCAACTACAGCATTTACAGAGGTGTTCACCTGGTCAAACATCTAGGGTGCAACTCTCTTTGAGTTAGCCCCCAAGACTCATTTTACGATTAGCAGGGGGAAAAAGGCAATTTAAGAATGTGAATCATCTAACACCCTACATCTAAAAAGGTATGTCTAAAATGGATTACACTCCTTAAATAAAATAAATAAATAGAAGCGTTGTTCCTCTCCATTGACTATGTAGTGATGCAAAAGTGACCAGTCCACTGTACCCATTTACGCCGTAGGAGTTTTACACTCTTGAAGTCTAATTCTCAGCGCTATAACAGTTGATATGTCAGCTGGGTTTCAGACCTTTTCCATTTTGTTTCAGTTGCTTGGATTGTAATCTATGGCAAATCAAATCTTTGCTTTGCCTGTCTCATCTGCTTCATCAGTGGCAGGGATTTATTGCTTCCCACACCTACGGCCTCCGCAGCTCCAAGCTGAGGCAGCTGCAGCCCAGCCGGTCACTTTGCCTTAGCCCCACTCAGATGGGAGATGCCCCAGGTGATTTGATATCTCCATTTTCACATTGTGCTTCCTTGTGTCTGCAGTAATCACCTCTGAAGCCAAGAGCTGTGGTTCTCAGCATTGCCATAAGGTTCATGATTTGATGCAGTTTTTAGGAAGAGCAGAAGGGAACCTTGGAAAGGATGTAGAAGATTAACATGACTCATTGTAGGGGCACAAACCAGCACCGGCATATATTGAGAGGTTGTGATACCAGTTATGGACCTGCACTTACATGTTTCGCTGCCTGTCCTTCTTTAGAGCCATCCAGCTTGAAATACAAACACCACTGCATTGTACGAGCAATTGCATTTGTGTGTTTTGACTGAATGTAACTGCAGAAATGATGAATACCAGTAACACATAAAGCATTTATTGTGGTGGCACCCCATCTCAGCTGAGGCTTCTATGCACCATGTTTATGCATTATGTGTAACATATATATAACATATATTAATTATGCATAATGTTAGTTATGACAATGCCTGAATAACATAAGCTTGAGAACTATTGTAAGCCATAGCCTTAGGTTTATACCAGCTGCGGCTCTGACTCCATCTTTGTCCTTCCATAGGCTTTTCTTCTAAGGCAATGTCATCTCTTTGACATACATTTCCACCTGGAGATACTCTGGTTCCCTGTGGGAGCATCAGTATGTGCTTCAGAAATGCCTTTTCTCAGTTTCCTTGTGTTCTTATGTGTTTGTATATTTGACTAGCTTTTTATCACTTTGTCAGTGATTAGCAAGTTTGGAAAGTTAGAGGTATTCTGACAATCATCTCTGGACATAGGGATATCTCAAGTACTTAGGAATATGTGTTTATATGTTATATACAGGTAGTTGTAACTTGGTGGTTGCAATAAATTTGACACACTTGTAAGCACCTGGTGCCAGTTTTTGCCTTTCTCCAGTTGAGCCATGTCATCAAGACTCATTATGTTGGAACGAGAGGGAAGCACCTTTTCTCATCCTCAAGACTTTTTATTCATTAGCATGCAGGGGTTTCCTTTGGGTCAGCCTAGCTCAAAGTAAAGAAAGTTAGTTGCAAGCTATGAAACCAACTAAGCCAACTTCATCTTCCTACTGTAGTGCAAAAAAAAAAAAAGNGTTTTTATTAGAAGTATCTCAGATGTTCACAGTACTAGTGTCTCAGAGAAATGGATTAGGGAAGAACACAAGTGAAAGACTGTAAAGTTCATTTTATATGCAGCAACCAAAAGGCTTTGCAATATATCCCATTCATATTGTATCACAGGTATGTATTTGACATAGATGTATGTGCAGAATTTTTAGCACTATAATAAATAATATGAGATAAGCAGAGTTTGTTCATGAAAATGTGTTTTTACAGAAAGAATAGATGTTAGCAACATTAGAATTTGAACATGAATACTTCATCCAGAGTAAAACAGTATATGTGTTTGTTCAAAAATATTTGCTTCTCTGTCCCTAAGGCAAATAGGCCATAAATGAAAACTAAAAATCATACGATCTGTAGTTTTCATTTCAACTTGCAATGATATTTCCTCATATTTGCTAAAGGAATGCCTTCAGTCACATGGAAATGAATTTTAGGTTTAGAGTAGGTAAGGTTTTACAAATCCTAAAAAGGCTTATTTATTTATTTATTTATTTGCTACTCCCTTTTTTTAATTAGCCTTATAAGTATGTAATTAAACCTTTTTCAGTCCAGACTTTTCAATGTCCTGCTGGCACAAAAGCATTAAATGCATCAGACCAACTAGGATGCCACTCCTTAAATCAAGGTGATCCTGGCGTGTCCATTACAGCGGTCCTCTGCTGCCCCAAGGCAAAAAAGCAGTAGGGATTTTCTTTATTTTTTTTTCTAATCCTCTCAGTTTCAGTGAGTGGCAGTGTTAGTGACACTGCAGAGGGGAGGGATGGTTTTGTGGCCAGGGCCCTGCATGGCTGCTGCTGCGTGACATGAAGGGAGGATGAGCATTGCTGCAGGAGGGCTGCAGACCCCCCTAACCACTTCACTGTGTACTTTCCCACGTCTGTGAGAGTTTATTTTGGGGTTCAGACATCAACTACAGCATTTACAGAGGTGTTCACCTGGTCAAACATCTAGGGTGCAACTCTCTTTGAGTTAGCCCCCAAGACTCATTTTACGATTAGCAGGGGGAAAAAGGCAATTTAAGAATGTGAATCATCTAACACCCTACATCTAAAAAGGTATGTCTAAAATGGATTACACTCCTTAAATAAAATAAATAAATAGAAGCGTTGTTCCTCTCCATTGACTATGTAGTGATGCAAAAGTGACCAGTCCACTGTACCCATTTACGCCGTAGGAGTTTTACACTCTTGAAGTCTAATTCTCAGCGCTATAACAGTTGATATGTCAGCTGGGTTTCAGACCTTTTCCATTTTGTTTCAGTTGCTTGGATTGTAATCTATGGCAAATCAAATCTTTGCTTTGCCTGTCTCATCTGCTTCATCAGTGGCAGGGATTTATTGCTTCCCACACCTACGGCCTCCGCAGCTCCAAGCTGAGGCAGCTGCAGCCCAGCCGGTCACTTTGCCTTAGCCCCACTCAGATGGGAGATGCCCCAGGTGATTTGATATCTCCATTTTCACATTGTGCTTCCTTGTGTCTGCAGTAATCACCTCTGAAGCCAAGAGCTGTGGTTCTCAGCATTGCCATAAGGTTCATGATTTGATGCAGTTTTTAGGAAGAGCAGAAGGGAACCTTGGAAAGGATGTAGAAGATTAACATGACTCATTGTAGGGGCACAAACCAGCACCGGCATATATTGAGAGGTTGTGATACCAGTTATGGACCTGCACTTACATGTTTCGCTGCCTGTCCTTCTTTAGAGCCATCCAGCTTGAAATACAAACACCACTGCATTGTACGAGCAATTGCATTTGTGTGTTTTGACTGAATGTAACTGCAGAAATGATGAATACCAGTAACACATAAAGCATTTATTGTGGTGGCACCCCATCTCAGCTGAGGCTTCTATGCACCATGTTTATGCATTATGTGTAACATATATATAACATATATTAATTATGCATAATGTTAGTTATGACAATGCCTGAATAACATAAGCTTGAGAACTATTGTAAGCCATAGCCTTAGGTTTATACCAGCTGCGGCTCTGACTCCATCTTTGTCCTTCCATAGGCTTTTCTTCTAAGGCAATGTCATCTCTTTGACATACATTTCCACCTGGAGATACTCTGGTTCCCTGTGGGAGCATCAGTATGTGCTTCAGAAATGCCTTTTCTCAGTTTCCTTGTGTTCTTATGTGTTTGTATATTTGACTAGCTTTTTATCACTTTGTCAGTGATTAGCAAGTTTGGAAAGTTAGAGGTATTCTGACAATCATCTCTGGACATAGGGATATCTCAAGTACTTAGGAATATGTGTTTATATGTTATATACAGGTAGTTGTAACTTGGTGGTTGCAATGAATTTGACACACTTGTAAGCACCTGGTGCCAGTTTTTGCCTTTCTCCAGTTGAGCCATGTCATCAAGACTCATTATGTTGGAACGAGAGGGAAGCACCTTTTCTCATCCTCAAGACTTTTTATTCATTAGCATGCAGGGGTTTCCTTTGGGTCAGCCTAGCTCAAAGTAAAGAAAGTTAGTTGCAAGCTATGAAACCAACTAAGCCAACTTCATCTTCCTACTGTAGTGCAAAAAAAAAAAAAGACATATTGATCAGTCTGGTGGAATAAATTGGACGTTTCACTTCCCTTTCTCCTTTTCCACTCTTATAAGAGCAATTCAGGAAATATGAAACAGAGACAGAAGAAAAAAGGTCTTTTTTTACTGCTAGTGTAATATCTCTGATATTCTAAATGTTTAGAAGTATGACCAGAAAGGTGAGAGAGTCAGAAATGAAATAGCCAGTCCAAAGACTGAGCATTCTTTTGAGCAGGGTCAGCAAAGTATTTCCCATTTATTTCTCTGCAAGGCTTTCTAAAGTGAACCTTGACAGCCTGATAAGAATTGATGAAGTAAACCAGTGTCGCTGGACCAAAGGAAAAGGTAGCTGGAAGTACTTTGAGATTCCACTAAATTGACCTTAGGAGTCCTGGCATCTACCTCACAATTGTACGACTTGCTTCAGATGCCACCCAAATGGCCACAAATACTTTTGCCTTCACGAATAGTTGTGACGCTCATCTTCAGCATTGCTTATTTACTTTTTTCCCTCTTCTGCAGTAGATGCCTATTGGTCTTGGAGATAGAATTTAGGCAACTGCTTCGTGATATAGAAAATCTTCAGTGTTGTGCATTGAACTGAAAAAGGTTTTGAGGTGACAGGTGCAAAAAAAACCCCCATAAAGGCAAATAATATTTTTTTTTCTTTGCTACATCAGAAGAAAGCTGCCAGAGTTAAAGGGTCAATAAATAGTCCCAGTATAAAAGAAGCACTGAAGGATGTTAAGGCTATAACAGAAAACACAAATGATTTTTTTGCATCAGTGTTCACCATAGCCTTTCTTTACAGGTGACAAGTCTGAGGAACTGTCTCAAATCTAGTTGTCAAGAGCAGGGATATATAAAAAAATTATAACATGAACAATAAAAATTTGCCAGACCCAAGCGATAAACAGATTCAGATATGAAACTGGTGACCTACTGCCTGTGGTATGTAACCTAGTTCTTAAATCAGCCCCGTTACCAAAGGAATAGAATATGTCAGGGGTTGTTTAAAAGCATTTTGGGAGTGATCTGGAGAAATACAGATGAAGAAATGTTTTCATGCCAAAAAATTGCTAAGAAAACTATGTCAAGGAATACTAATATGTGGAAAAAGCTATTGGGAATAAATTCTTGAAATGGAGAAAGCCACAGCACACATGGATCCAAGAGCACTTTGGAGTCCATAAGCAAACAGATACAGCTGACCTAGATTTGGATCTTTGCAACATTTTTGACGAATCTCTTCATAGAAGCCTCTCAAGGAAATTTAGTGAAGACAAAAGGAGGTAGAAGGTGCCTGCAAATGAGGAGGCAAATGGTAGGGATTCATGTACAATTTAATTATGAAGGAAGACCCCTACTGTGATTTCCCCAAATGTCGCTTATGGGACCTATATTGTCTGAAAAGATACGGAAAATGATTGACTAACAAGATATGAGACTGTTACTCAGAGAGGGAGATATTCAGAATAGTAAAAAATAAAACTAACAGTTATAAGACACAAAAGGATCTCACAATATTAATGGACTGGACAATAAAATTGCAGATGAAAGTCACTGTCGATGAATGTGAAACGCTGCAGATGACACAAAAAAGAACTTGAACTACGCATATGATACATTAACTATTACTGCTTAGGATAGCTCTCTGAAAATGCCAGCTCAGCTGTCAAAATAACAAAGAAATGTTAGGAATTATTAGGAAGGAACAGCAAAAAATATAAAGAAAACCAATATGATCGTTATGACACTGTAATAATAGGCATTTCTCCTCCACCTTGAGGGCTCCAAATGGTGGTTTGCTGATTTCAGAAAAAGGTACTGTGAAGCTAAAAGAGAATAGAGAAGGGCAAAAATGTGGTCAGAAGAAAATTGTGGCCAAGGGAAACTAAGCGGGCTAGATTTTTTCAGTTTTCATGCAGAGGGATATGGCAAACGTCTAAAGAAATGAACAGTGTTAAAAGGATGAGGAAGGAAGAAGTATTTGTGGTTTCTAAGAATACAGTAAATCAGGGTTCTCACTGAGGCAGGGTTAAAACACAAGAAATTGAAGTACTTTTTACACACTGCCTAATTTGGTGAGGGAATTCCCCGCAGCAGGGTTTTGCAAAGGCAAACAGAATAATAGGATCAAAAGAAGATTAAAGTCCCTAAAGCGCAAGTTACTGGAAGCCAGAAGTTGTATATCAAAAGAAAAAAATTCTGCTTTGTCCCATCCCCCTGTTTTTCTAAGCATCTGCTACTGACCATGACTAGACAGAAAATACTGTCCTGGACATATTCTTGGTGTGTTCCCATAATACTGCTCTTAGAAAGCTATTTCTGTTCCCAGGCCAGGCTCTGATAACTGTCACCACATGAGGTGCTGCTTCCATTCCGTAAGAAATCTACCAGGGCATAGCCCATCTAGAACTTGTGCTTTGGGGATCTTCTCATTCTTCTTGTCATTTTCCCCCCGAAACCTTTCCTCCACAATAGTCCAAAGTCCAGACCTTTTAGAGCAAGCTGTAAAGTTAAGCCAGGTGACATAAGGACATACTGCAGTGAGAGGGTTTGTTGTCGGTTGCCGTTTATTACTTGGAAAATTAAGGTTTTTTTCCTTCATTAAGACTTTGCATGGAAAATTCAGATGTGGAATTACTATCATGTATCTACAGTCAGACTATGTAGTACTGATGCAGAGCCAACACAGGCGGCTCCCTCTAATAGGAAGTCTGATCAAAGTCCACTATCTCTACCAACTATCTGCGGGTGATTTCAGCCTTCCCTTATTTGTGAAGTAGGGAGGAAAAACCCACGGAGATATGTCAGAGATATGTTGATTATCTGGCTGCATAATTTCACACAAAAAGATTTAGTCACTTATAATAATGAGTCTAAGGAAATTATATTGCTCTCCCAGACAAACTGGAACCAAATAAAACCCAACAACTGGGAGCACAAACTTAAAATAAGGTGAGCAACAGTCATTATCTCAAGGTATAATGTGAACTATTCAGAACGTTTGTACCTCCTACATGTGAAAAATCAGACACTCAGAAGCCATGAACACTTTCAGGTTGTAATGCCTATGTTCCAGCTGTGAAATGGAAATCCAAAGCACCAGTCCTTATCTGACGAATGTAGTAAAACTAAATGGGAAAGAAAAAAAAAAAAANGGTGTACAATTTAAATAGAACAAGTGAAGAAGAACATACAGCTTTCTCAATTTGCTTGTATTTCTCTTTTCTTAAATTAGAGAGGACAACAGCATTCTGACAAAAAAAAAAAAAAAA
>VXBO01007353.1:211911-317794 GCA_013400135.1 Rhinoptilus africanus
AAAAAAAAAAAAAAAGCGTTCAACAAAAGGCTTTAAAACAACCCAAGTGATATTTTTTTTATTTTTGTCGTAGTAGAAGTTTTCCAAGCACGGGTATATCTTCCTAGTTGGAAAATGGTTTGTCTTTGCTAAGGGAAAGTCAAGATCCTTAGCTTGTGGCTGGTGTGGGTTTTGTTTGTTTTTTTTTCCCAGTCTCATTTCCAGGAACTCAATTCCTTTTTCTTCAGCTTTCTAACTCTGAACTCACTGCTCCTTTTCAGGAATGCTAGTAAAATTAAATGGTTGGGAAAAAGAAATAATAATAATAATAAATAAAAAAAAAAAGCAGCAAAACACCAGCACCAAAAATCCCAGCCAAGATAAAATCCAGAATATCTTTCAGCAGACAAACACAATAAACTTCCTGTTTATAAATTTAGCTATTCATTTTTAACTAGTGGCAAAACAGAATCTCAGCAGGACATTTCGACAGTAGTATATCCAGATGGATTCTCAGTGTGAAGGGAGTCTGAAATACACTCCCTGACATAATAAAAACAGAGTTTTCAGGCTGGCGAAGCAGTGGCACAGGGGCTGTGAGTAAATTTATTTCACAGGAAGCCTGTATCTTGAGCTAATGGGAAAATGTAGATCTTTTGCCTTGCTCTGTATGTGGTAGGTCATAGATATGAGAGGATTATAAAGGAAATGGATCTATGTGCCGCAGCCCCTGACAGCACTGTGCTACATTTCTTGGCCCGTGCCCTAATTCAGAGTCACAAGCAATCCCTTCTATCAGGCAGTCAATGCTTTAAGTGGCTCACAGCTTGACTGTGTCGCATAACCCCCCAGGGGCAAAGCAAACTTGTCAATAATTCCTAAGCACCTTAAACAAAATATGTAAATGCAGTAATTCCAACAGAGAAGAGAGATGGGGGAAGGGAAAGCATTTCAGAAAGGAAGAAATGTTGTTAGGGGATTTTCAGGGAGTAGTTTGAAGAGGCCAGATTGCTAGCAGACAAAATACTAATAAAGGTAACAATAATGCACAGAAAGGTAAAGGTGACTTAAGTCAAAAGCAAAATGTGATAGGTGATTCCGGTATCTGGTACCCAATTATTCACCTGGTAGGAAAAAGAGATAACTGTCAGGATTTCGTAGAATGGGGTCATTTGCCTGAATTAATTTAAAGAATATGGCAGAGGCTGGAATGTGCTACTGTGCCATGTCCTGTCCCCTTATGAGGAAGACCCCTGCTCCTTCTGGGAGAGGCTAGTCTCCTCTCAGAAGACAAATATCACCTCCTGTATCACCGACTTAGGGGAGGATGGAGTGAGAGGATGCAAACTAGTGGTGGACCTTGGCTCCAGAGCGATGAGCAGTGGGAACTGGAGGTGGTTTACAGTGGGCTGCACATATCAGGCATACATCAGGCAGAGCCTGTGTCATGCTCATCCCTGCACCTGCACAAACTGTGGCAGAATTTTGTCTAGGGAAAGGTTGTGGGGTGAAAGTGAAGTGTGTATACTTGTATATCTGGCAGAGACCTGGAGGGAGCTTTGCCTGTTCATGCATTTTTATGAAGGAGCCCCACTTGGACAACAGCTGGGTGTCATGTGTGTCCCCAGCAGTATATTGGGAAACCTGATTTCTGAGAAGGAAGCAGAGGTGGAAAGAGGGCAACTAGTTCCCACAGTGAAGCCAGACCTTTTCCCCTGTTGTAGCTGAGGAAGATGAACAACAGCTGCTGGGTTTTTTCCATGGAATGAGGTCTCTTTGCTAAGAAGGGGCAAGGAAACATTGGGTTTAACTGAAGACGTGTCCAACAGGCATGAGCAGGAAGCCAAATGTCTAAAGAGCAAAAGAAAAGAAGGTGAGAAAAGCAGAGGGAAACTGAAGGAAATGGGAAGCTTTGCTGGAGAAAGGGGAGCTGAGGAGAAGGGGTAGGGTAGAGACACTGGTGGTCATGAGAGGTGGAGGCAGAAGGGAGGATGCTGCTGCATGTGCACAGACAGTGTTGAACACAGTCTTCCTTCCATGTGCTGTATCATACCATGTGAAACCCAGGGCTTTGTTGTGTTGAGCCTTGTAGTCAGAGTTTCTGCTGTCCTTCTGGCTGAGAAAGGCTCAGGCTGCCCAAGAGGTGCCCGAGCACATCATGCCGTATTCTCCATGTTAGTGCTAGGCCAATATCTCATCATTGAGCTAAAAAAGTCCTCAGTGGACATCTGACAGGAGATAAAAATGTTGCTGAAGTCCCAATGGGTGCCACACAACTCAGCCGTAAGAGGCTAAGTGTTGTTAGTAGTAATGTACATGGGGACTTTTTGCACTATGTGTATTGACCTAAAATTTCTTCAAAACCACTTAATAACAAGAGAAGAAGGCATTGGATTTTGATGATGGGATTCATGATGAAGTTAATCAACTATCAGTGTTAAGAAAGAAGAAAAAGCATGCTTGTCCCAGGAGAAACTCATTAGATTGCCACTTCTTGGTACAGTGCATTATTTTCCATTGTGATCCATGAGGCCCTTTTGTATGACAGAGTGACATCTCTTACACTTTTTGTAACTGTGGATCTCCCCTTGGAATTACCAGATAGGGACACATGTCCCTCTGAGAGCCCTTTGCAGCTGGGCTGTTCCCTTGGAGTATGACAGTGTCATCTACAATTGGCAGATAAGGATGAGCCAAACAGCGTGGGGGTTTGTAGTTCTCTGCATCAGCCACTAGGAACTTTTTACCTTTTTATGTCCAAAGATGGAGACTGCCATAGCCACAGTGTTATGAGGACACATCTAGACCCCTGTGACTACCCAAAAATGGGAGAGTAGCCCTCCCGCTCCAACAAACAGATGTTTTGCACCCTGAGATTGGCAGACTCCCAGGAAAACACTGTAACATCTCTAGGTGCTGCTGATGTGTGCCCCAAACCACTGAGACAGGCCAGGTTTGGTCCTGTGCTGATGACCACAACTGTTAGGTCAGGACTACTGCTGCAGAATGGGATTATGCTCAGTCACACACAAAGGAAGCAGCTGCAGAGCTGTTGGAAATCAGGTGACAGGGAGTAATTTGCTAGAAAAAACTCATTGATCCATGGCCCTATTCCCTGTCCATTTCTATAAGGTCCCCAGGAGAGGAGGAAAGATCATAAGCCTCATGAATTATTCAGATAGGTTGGACCCAATCCATAGCTCGCTCACTGGCTATACATGCACACTTGCAATTTTTCTAAAGCATCGCTTTAGGGTTTAATCTGCAAATAACTTGAGCGTGTCTCAAAACAGCTGCTTACAGCGAGTCAGGGAACCCTACAAAGTGTTTTGATGGAACAGTATCTTGCCATCAAATGTAAAATTGGAAAGTTCCCATGTGTACAATCTTGAAGCTCATGCTAAAATTCCATGTAAGAAAAAGATAGTCATCTGTTTATTTGTGGTGGTAAGCCTGTTAATTAATCACATTCATGAATTTTATAAAAACAATTTCTTCTCCTTATCAGAGCTTTCTACAAACTCAATTTGGTGTGATGTGGGAAGTCAGTTTGAAAGGAATCTTTTACCTTGCTATAACTATTATTTCACTGACAGATAAACCACAAAGGCAAAATATTCCTATTTCAGAAACTTTTAATGCTGCTTTTATATCTTTGTGTTAGAGAAAGAAGATAAATAAATAAACACATTTTGTAGTAAGACTCCTTCTTTGGATCCAGGTCAAAGACTTTGAGCGCTGTTGATTGTTTTCTCAAAGCTGTCCCCTGGCAGAACTTATACTGCCTGATTGCTGTGTCTAACCACGGATATATCTACAATCAAGCGTAGTATAAGGTGCACAATTTAGCCTCAAGTGAGTAATTTGCCTAGTAGCACCCAAGCACAGCTTAGCACAGAGCTTCACTGAGATCTTTGGGTTGCCCTGCATGGTACCACTGCGTGTACCTCTAAGTCTTAGTATCTGACTGTGTGAAAAAAGAAGCCAAGTATGGGACTGCATCTTCACAACACCCTCTGGATGTAGCACATGCTATCCCAAAAGGGAATCGAGGCACAGTTTTTTTCCCTACTAAAGAAAGAGTTTTATATTAAAAGAAGGTCTCCAGGATCCTGCTTTGGAAAGACCGGTGTAATTTTTCTTGTAGATAAAACGAGACACCATTGTGCTAGGAGAACCAGCTGAGGCAGAGCACCAGCAGAAAACGGGCATGGAACCCTTGTGCCTTTGCCTACAGCTTGGTCAGATGGTCAGGTTTGTTTCCCTGCTTCTCAGTAGCCATAAATCAAGTGTAAATGCAAGCAGCAGCAACGTTAGGGACTGCTACCAGACACTGCACAGCAGCAGGCATGGAAAAAGAGAGAATCATCAGTGCCAAGGATGCTTCTCGAAACAAAGCCATGAATGACCAGGTCAACTCCTTGCCTCTAAGTGGCTGAAAATCATACAATATGTCTCAGCCAAATTCCACTTGTTGCCTGTGGTGACCAATTTTATACACAGTGGGTTTTATATCTCACACAAACAACAAAATTACTTTCATACTCACTTTGAGCCATGACTGCTGTGTACAAGGCAATGCAGAATAAGATCCTTCCTTCCACCAGTCTTTCCTGGCAATCAGCCTACAAGACTCTGGAAAAAAAAAAAAAANTTCAAACCTGTTCGTCAAATTGTGCTATGATTTAAAAGACGTGGGACTGATTTCCTATCCATTCCAGTTTACCCTGATGTTATTGCAGTGTCTCATGTACATTTTAATCCATTTTACAGCAGAGTAACCCTGAGAGGAACTGGACTCTCTCATTTTGCTCCCTGCTTAACTTTGAAGTCCTTAACGAAACAGCTTAACATTCACATCTTAGCAAATGTCCTTGGCTTCCAAGGAAAAAACTCTTATAAAACTAGCCAAGTAGCTCCAGTGTAATGGGTAGATCACAAAAGTAAACAGATGTTAAATAACTTAACATAAAACATTAAAAAGCAGAAACAGATTATTATTTTTTGTTTTATTTCATTTTAATTTGGCTTAGTTCCTAACTGGAACCAGGGCTGCCGAAACAATAGTGGCCCCATGTGAGCTGCTGGATTGCAGCTCCTGACTGCAGTCCCTTTTTCGTTGCTTTACCCGAGCACTGATGGTACAGGAGTGGGGAGCTGGGCTGGGGGCAGGTCTGAAGCAGGGGTGAAACATTCAGGGAGAAGTGGATTGTGGCTTTCTCCCTGTTGAAGAGTCAGAGGTGAGAAATTCACAGTGTCCCAACTGGAGCTGTGATGGAAAGGAAGTTATTGGGATTTTATGAACACCCTCTCCATACTATGCTAAACCAGCAGGAAGCAGTGGCTCGCTGTCCCTCATAGCAGAATTAAGCAATGAGGCCACATGTAAGGCCAGCGGTGCCCCACACAGCGCAGCTTAAACTCACCCTCTCTGAAGTCCACGCATCCACCCTCACTGCCACGGCACACTCACCGCATGGTGTTTAATTCTCTCTTTAGAGAGAAGACCGCCTGTTAGCACTCCAGGTGATGTAAACCTTTGCTTTTCAGACATATATAAAACAAAATGCAGCTTTCTTTTTCCCCAGTAACTATTTTTCTCCTGTCTTCCCATATGAGAGGGTTAGAATGCAGGTAACACAGAGAACACAGATAGCATGTTTAGAACATATATGTTTACTTACATACATCTATACTTAAACACATATATGTGTATATTTTGTATCTGTAGATAGATAGATAGATAGATAGATAGATAGATAGATAGATAGATAGATAGATAGATAGATAGATAGATAGATAGATAGATAGGTACAAAGACATAATTTTTCTAGGAGATGTAGAGCAGAAGCAAATTTATCAATCCAGCTGGCAGAGAGGAGGCAGGAGGATGGTGACACAACACCCTGAACTGCCTCGGCTCTCCCGTCTGCTCTCAGTCCCCCCTGCCCGCTCCCGGCTTTTTGAGGATGCGACAAGTCGCAGTGCCAGAGCGCAGCATCCTCGGAGAGGCGTCCCCCCCTCTCCGGCTCCGTCCAATCAGGGCGCAGGGGGAGGGATGCTCGGGGCAGGGATGCAGGGTTGCCAGGCGACAGCAGCGTCCCAGTGTCCCGTCCCTCCCCGCCCCATTTCTCCCTCCCTCCCTGTCCTCCTCCCGGGAGCGGGCTGCGCTCCTGCCCGCGCTGCCGGCAGCAGTTAAACAGCCGCGGGGAGCTCCGCGCCGCGCAGCCCCGCGGCGTAGGGGACAGGGCTCCCTGTCACAGCCCTGCTCCCGGCCGTGCCAGGAGCAAACAGCCAGGCTTCAAAGTTAGAAGCAGGAACGCTGTAAACGAATAAACGGGTAGGAATTGAGCCTGAGCCAGCCCCTCCGCGCAGCGCCGGCTGCGGAGCCGCCGCACGCCCCGAGCGCCGGGAGAGGCAGCCTGCAAATGCCAGCCGGCTCCTTGTCTTGGCAACTCTAGGTCGCCTCCCAATTTAAAGCTTTGCACCAATCCACTTTGCCCGGAAAGGAGAGGAAATCTAGAAAGATGCCAGGCTGCGAGAGGGGACCCCGATTAACAGAGCTGGTACCGGGCTCTGCCTGGCCAAGGAGAGCCAAAGTTGCTCAGAGGAATGGGAAGCGGGTGCTCCAGAGGAGAAGGGAAGGGAAAGGGATCATTGCTTGGTGATCTCAGTCTTTTCCTCCCGTTGCCCCCTTCTCCTCCTCCTCCCTCACAGCCTTACCCCTGACCGCTTAGGAGGTCTTGACGAGTTTCCATCAGGATCCGATCCAAGGTGGGGGGTAGAAAGGTGACTGTTCCCAGAGGAAGCAACTCAAATAAGTTTGAGTGGTGAAACTCCCCGATGGATGTTTAAGGAGCACATCGGGAGGCCCGCGATGCCCGGGAGCTGCTGGAGACCCTCGCTGGGACCCACCTTCATTGCACGGTAAGGAGCCGGGCACTGGTATCCCGAGCCCTGGTCCCTGCATCCTACATCCCGGTCTCTGCATCCTACGTCTTGGATCCGTGCATCCCGGTCCTCACATCCCTGCATCCCGCATCCCAGTCCTCTCATCCCAGTCCTTGCATCCCGTACCCTGCAGCCTTGATCCCTGCATCCCGCGTCCCTGTAAACTGCACATTCCCACCCCCCATCCTGCCCTCCCGGCGAGCTGCAGCCGCTGCCCGGGGAATTGCGGGTTCCGCAGCAGGGGGAAAAGTTTGGAGTGGGGGTTTGGACGGGAGTCAGGGGCCAGGAGATGTGGGGTGGAGGGGGAAAGGGCTGGCAAACCTGCGGAGGGCAGGTAGGGTGCAGGGAGACCCCTGTATTCCGCAGCTGGGGGGCAGGAGGGGGGACAGGCAGAAAGGGGCTGGCTTGCCCAGGGCAAAGCATCTGCGTCCAGATGTTGCCCAGAGGTCCCTGTTCCCACAGAGGCAGCCTTGGGGGTGAAGGAAGAAGACCTGAAACTCGTTTTGCTATACCCTTCCTTAGGGTGGTGTGAAAAGTGCCAAGCCAGCAGCTGGGAGAGGCGTGCTGGGTACCCAGCCCGTTTCCCTGGATCTGCTGCTGGGAGAGAGGGGGAGAGAGGCAGGGACCTGAAAGGAGCTGGAAGTGCTTTGCTCCTCCTGAGGTGTCTCCCCTGCAGGGACCTGGCTCACTCCAGGATCCTAAAACTGGAAAGCTTCACAAAGCAAAGAGAAATTAACTGGGATGGTAGAGCCAATGCAAACTCTCCCTCTTATATGCCTGTATATCTATCTGTCCATGTGAGTATGCATCCAGCTGTATAGGTGTGTGTATATACATATATATAAGTGCTGCGAGGGTTGTTTGTGCCTATGTATGTGCCTTGCCCATGTTCCTGTGTCTCTGTGTGTGTATATCTATGCTTGCCTTGGCTTGGATGCATATAGAGGAATTATATGTAGAGATTCGTAGGGACGTGGTTTTATTCCTAGACAGTGTTTATCTTACTCTGTGTGGATGTAGAGGTGTTTGGGTACGTACCTTTCATCTGTGCGTGTGCCAGGCACACGGATCTGCTGAGATACACTTGTGGGTGTGAGAAAGTGTATCTCTGTGCAAGGTGGAGGTAGGATTTGGGGGGTGGGGTGTTGGATTTTGGGGGCTTTTACCCCTCAGGCTCTGACAGTGTTTCCATGGATCATTTTATGCATACATCCCTGTATTTCAGCAATCTTGATAAAACCCAATCAGTTCTTGAATAACTAGGCATCTTACCCATACTGCATTGAATTGAACTAAGGATTAGCTGCTAGTTTGTGAGTTCTTTGGCTTTTTCTCGGTTTATGCCACCTGCTGAAGATTATTTTAGCTCATTTTTAAAATAATTAATTCAGCTTTAAAAAAATCTCCATCAGAAGACTGTGAAACAGAACAGCCTGGGACACAGACTGGTACCTATTTAAGCTTGCATAAGTGTATGTCTCACATTGATTAAATATGCATGAATACAATTTTAAAAGCACACAACCCACCTGATCAAGCATGTATTTTCGGAAAATTGCTTTTTTTCATTTTCTTCAAATGCACCTAAATCATTATGACTTCTTCTGTTGTTGTTTATGCTGATAAATGCAGTATTAGAAATAAAATGTAACTTCCCCAGTTATATTGGGGGAAATGGCACACTGAGCTACTTTTATTCACCCTTAGGGTAACAGAAAAACTGTACTTTCTAATGTTCGCTCTTTGAGTGAAATCAGTAAAAGTCCATGCAAATCTTTCTTAATAAACTGATTATTTGAAGAGAAATGCAACATAATTTGTCCTCTGCTAGAATATTTCATACTTTATTTTTTATGGCTTTTTGCTTGTTGCTTTCTTTTAAAGATTGATGCCATCCACTGCTACTCTCAATATTTCTGGAGCCCTGCATCATATATAAAACATTAAACACCCTTCAAAATAGAAAATCCACCTATTGTTCTGTAACTTAAAACCAAGTAAAATGGCTTTAGTATCAAGCATATTAAAATAAGACTTTCTTCTCAGAGCTGAAATGCTTTTCTAATCACTGTTGGTGTTTGTCTGGGTTCTTGTGCTGATGACCTACTTATAGGCTTCTACAAATAAAGTTTTTAGGCAAATGTTGACACCTCATCTAAGAGCAAGATTCTAATTTTATCATTGAAAGAGCAAATCTAAAGCAAGAAGCAGGGGTAAAGTATCTTTCTGGGTTCACTTAATGTTTTTATACTTCATTAAATTGTGACAAAACAAAGTACTAAATTAGGCTGGAAAACCCAAAGAAAATAAATACATTACAAATAGTGGTAACATTCAGTTTGATGGTCTGCGTTACATAAGTTGGAAATGAAGAAAGTGTAAGGAGGTGCATTTAAAGAAAGAGCTATTTTGATGCTTTCTGCAAACACAACTCTCCCACAGAAGTGTCCTACAGAACAGAAATTATTCTGAAGCTCCCAGAGTCTCATATAAAAAACTATAAGACCCGAATGACCTGGTTTTAATGTCTCTTATGCTGAGATCACGTTGCGATTTTTCCTTTAAACCTGGCGGGCTAAATTCTCCATTGGTTACACCAAGTGTGCACCCACCAAGAGTCCGGTTTAGCAGTGTGATTTGAGGATCCAGCCTAAAGCTTTTACAGTGTGGGAGAACTTGCCTATGAGGCTGTTGAACTTGCCAACAGTGTCCTGCAGAAGGGGCTTCAATCCCTCTTCAGTTTTTAAAAGCTGTTTCCAAAACCCTATAAAATGTTTATCAGGATTTCTGCACCTTGTTTCTTCTAACTTATTGTGCTATGGTTACTGATCAGTTAGTTAGTATGCCTTTTTCTGGTTGATAAAATGCTAGGCATACTATCACTCAGGATGCCACAGAACACAGAGGAGTCTGACACACTCCAGGACCAGGCAACATTACTCTTTCTGTGTGAATATGCATAACTACAGTGAGCCACGTAAGCCCTTGTGAAGAAGATCATGTAATATTGACTGGATTTTTTTTTTTTCTGCTTGATGATATAAAACTGACAGCTGGTTTAAAGCTTAGTCGAGAACTTGGTCCAAGTCAGGGAGTTAAAGATTGTCTTCTTGCTCTCTACTAGTGAGGAAAAGAAGGTTGTGCTTTAATCCCTGGATGGGTTGCATTTGCAATGGAGGGGTGCCCACAGCCAGCGAGAGGGGGTGCCCAGAAGGATGATGAGCCCCCCTGCCCTGACACACAGCGCTGAGTCTCCAAAGCACAGCTGTGGTGGACCTGGGCTCCAAAGGTGGGAGGGAAGGAGCGCAGTCTTCAGCTGGTACTATCTTCCTAAATCTCTGCCTGTGATAGTTCCTAGCTATGAACTTAATAAGGCTGACTTTCACTGTGATAGTCTAGCCCTAAACTGGCAGGAAAATCTAGGACACGTTTCGTCTTATGAAACTACAGATTGGCTTGAAAATCATGAGTTTGTTTTAGTAGTAGGAGTAAAATGACAGGAAACAGAAAAAAAAAAAAAAAAAAAAAAAAAAAAAGAAAAAAGAATTGCTCCTGGGCACAATGATGTCTGGGAACAGCCTCAGTGCAATTGTCAGATATTTCCACAGAGACAAAAACATAGTTCATTCTTAGAATTTTTTTAACTATTACAGATTAGTGCATTTTTTTTGTTTTTTAAGGTGAACCCTGAACCCAGCACGTGACCTAAATGAATTTCTTGGTTTATCTATTGTCTTATGAGGTTTTTGGACATTTTAGTTAAAGGATGTTCAGTTTTTCAAAAACACCGCAAGGAATATGCTGTATTTTTTCTAGCTGTCTTTCCAAAGCAATGCAGCAAATTTTCATAGGGAATGAAACTATTAAAGTCAAAAAGAAGAGACTTTACTAGAGCTATAGAAAATTACACAAAAAATAATCCCATTGAACTATATTGTTTTTATGTCATATTGTCCCTCTCAAATATAAATTATTTAGTTGGACCTATTGTCATGCTATTGTTCAGGGCTATGCTGAGATTATGGAAGCATTTATGTAGTTAGCAATTGTACTGCTTATACAGGAACGTGTGGGCTCTTCATGTAAATCAATAGATTGTCTCAAAAACCTAAGTAGCAGTGTAGCAGCTCTTCCAAACCTTCTGACCCAACTTTTCCACAGGCAAAGGCATGATCTTAACCCCAATTACCGAGGCTTTCTTCCTTCAGAGTGCTTTAAAGCCTAGCAAGTGGCTTGACCTTGATAGTACCAATGACCCTGACCTTGAAAGGTCCTTCTCCCAGCATATCCAAAGGGATACAGGATGATGACCAAGAATATGAACTGTATCAGATATGCATCAAGGTGTGTACAGAGGGAAGGGTTGATGAACATTTCACGGATGAAATGCAAACTTGGAGCAAACTTTTGGTGGATGCTGTGAGACCTTGAAATTCTCTATTAGAAAAGTGAATAGAGAAGACAAAAAAGGGTTAAGGAAAATAGATCTGTAGGAGACAAAATTGGAAAAAATAAAGAGAAGAAAATACCTTGATAGGAAAGGAAAGAAAGAGCAGTAAAGACACTCGGATGAGTATTCAAGCTGGAAGAAAACTAAATGGAATGGTAAGTCAGTTGTGGCATAAAGAGATTGTAAACTGGTGAAGATGATGAAGACACTCTCATTGAAGTGATTAGAAATTATCCTGTGATCCAACTAGCAGGGCAAGAATATTGCACGTATTATGGAAGTGGTAAACGTGGAATTTAGCCAGAGGATTGCATTCAGGCATACTGACTAAGGAAGAGAATAATATCAGAGATGTAGGAAAGGGTGAGCTAGCAGAGAAAATGTCAGAGAGCTGATTTTTTCCAGGGTAATTTGAAGTGATAAGAAAGATAAAGAATCTAGGTGGAGAGGTGAAATGTCAGAGAATTTTCAAGTCCATTGTGACCAAGAATTACCAGGTATCACCACGCAGTGAGCACGCATCGACAAATTAAGCATATCCTCGAGAAAAGGAGGGAGGGGAAATTTGTAGTCATACACGGACTTCTGGTAGAATCCAGAGACAGTGCAGTAAAAACAAAGGAGGCAGAAGCAGATTGATGTGGTTTCTTAGGAAGTCAATGGAGAGATCGTCAGATTCCATAGAAAAACCAAGAAAGCTCACACAAGGGAGAATTAAGTCAAAAGCTCAGTGTGTGACCACAACGTCAGCAGATTCATATGTCAGAACTGTATTAGGAGAATTAGTGTGTTAAAAGGAAGGTATTTGTGGGAAGAAGGATGAACAAGTTAACTTAGAGTGTCTCTTAAGGAACGGGGCATCTGAGAGGAGGGGCGCTGAGAAGAGGAGGTAGAGCACGCAGGTGAGAAGAAACATGAGAGGTGCTTGAGGAGAGAACAAAAGGAAGAATAAAATAGGGAAGGAAAATTAAAAGCTTTGGACTAAGATGAAAATAGAGGGAAAGCACAGACAAAAGCTGGAAGCAGGGATTGCCAAAANGAAGGGATGGGTAATATGGGGAAGTCACCTCCCACCAGTATAACCAGTATAGCGGAGGAGGTGGTGCCTGGGCTAGCCAGGAGGAAGGAGCTGAAGGTAACCTGAAAACTGAGAAAAAAACTTTTTCTTGAAGATGACAGGCTGGTGGAAAACAGAGCAAAAAGAAAGTGTGCAGGAGGTAGCGACTGTGTGCACCCTTAGCTGAGAAATATAGTAAGACTCATACATTATCTTCCATTCCCATGGAAAGCTCCACTAACCAGTCCGCATTCAGATCAGAGACAATTTTTGTGTTACCTACATGCTGCATCTGGAGAGGTTGACATAACTGCACAATCCAGGGCTCTGCAAAGCCTCAGCCTCTCTGGTTTGTGGTGGCTGGTCCTCAAAAGCACACGTTGTTAGACTGACTGAGATATTTGCAGTCTGTGAGGGAGGATGCTGCAGGCGATTTACTGAGCCCGAGGTTTGGCAGTGTCGGCACTCTTCTCTGGAATTAGCCCTGCAAAGAAGTTGGCTGAGATAAGTGGCCAACAAGGGGCTGCCTGATTTTATGGTGCGACTCCGTAAACATCTTCCAGCAAAACCAGCGTGCTGGATGCCAAGTCTAGCACTTTGGGACATCAGTAGTTTGTAACAGTCATTGAATACTGTGTGGTCAAACTAATAACCATTACACCTACCTACAAGTATAGGATAGGACATCATTTGAAAAAGATTTGAAAATCTTACAAAATGTTTTTTCCTCCTTAAATTCCTAAAATTTAACCCTAAATTTATTCATAAAATTTTTCATCCCTAAAAATCCCTAAATATTGTTCCACCGGTGGTGTAGATCCCTGCTCTACTGATGTGTAACTGCAGGGCTGAGGTGGTGTAGGAGCCGACAGGCAGCCCTAGTCCCCTGCTATGGGAATAAAGGGATCCTGTGGGCTGGATATACTCCTCCTTCCTGGTGAGGAATGGAGCTAGCCTGTTCTCTTGAGAGGTTCCTAGACTGTTCTGGACCTTGCTGGTCTTGACTATCTGATGTAGGGCATGCATTGCAGTTCTTGACCATTTTAAGGCTCCTTAGACCCCATACTGGCTCCAGCTTGTATGTGCCATGCCTCCCTGATGGGACATTTGCAGCTGTGCTTGAGTGAACATTTCTACATGTATGTTTTATAGGAGGTCTTCGGCTGAGCTGTATTTTGATCTGGTGCTTACTGCGTAGCAATTTCTGTATTATTTATAACTATTATATATTGATATTGTTATTGCTAATTTTATTCACAGTGGTTGCATCATCCAGTGAAGAAATTATTAGGAAAGCATGAGAAGACATTGTTCTGCTAGGGTCCGAAAATATTACATTTGTGATGCTTAGCAGAAATCGGCTCTCCTGCTGTTAAAATCCCATATCCAAAGAAATCTGATAAAAATCAAGAAGTAAATTTTGGAGATGTTTCCAGAACTCAGAGGGCTATTTTTTATTTCTCATTTATATGTATTTTTTGCAAGAATAGAAGACATAAACAGACAAAAGGATAGAGGTAAAGAGAAAGAAAAATATATTGTGCAGTAAGACACATAGGGTACAGCGCTGAAATGTTAATATAGTTTGATTGCTTGGATCAGCTTACATGGCTAAGAAATTACAAAAATTATCTGCAAGAACATTTAAAAATTGATAACTTATGCAAAAATATAATTAGCTTTGCCATGTCAAGGGAGTTTTCAAAAAGCCTCATTATAATTTTTGGTGAGATTATGCATTTAACTGAATGTTGAATGTCACCAGTTGAGAATATGGCCAAAGACTTTCTAGCTTATCACAGATTTTTAATGGCATTCTTACTAATGTTCAGTTAGTCAGAAAGACATTTTCACCACATGTCAACTGACACCAAGTTTGGTTCCTTTGTAAAAGATTCCAGGTGTTTCAGTGTACTACAGATGAAATATCTTGATTTTACCTTGTAGCAGATGTATTTTGCCAGTATTGAACTCTTTTCCTTGTAAAAAGCAGGGGAAAAAAACATCCACATAGGACATCAATGTGGTATTATTGGATTCCACTTTAGCAAAATTGTGTGAAAAGGATACCTTACAGTGCTGGTCTGTGCAGCACGTTATTTGCATAGACAGCAATAAGGGTCTGCTTTTCATCGTTATGAAATACTTGTCCACAAAATGCTACCTCGGAATTACACTTCACTAGAAAATTCATGAGGTTTGTGGGAATCTTCTTAGCATTTGTTTCCAAATGCTATAGGAACACACTAAAGTATACTTGTTATATCTACCTTGCAACTGTTTTAAGTGTATTCCCTTGGGCTTTCTTAATTGCATTTGCTCACTTTCTTCCTTGCAGCCATCAGGGCTTTAGAAGAGCCCTGACAATAACAGGTAACGAGATCAACGCACAGTATACTTTCTTAAAAAGGTGCATGGTCATCCTGCCTGGGACTGATGCACTGGTCTGAATTGTCAGGTTAGACTTTGCTCTCAAAAGTTGAGAAAAGCGTAGCAATTGTCTGTGTGGGAATGGTAGATCAACACTGAAGTCTGTTTCAGCCCAAAACTCTTAAACCATCCAGCACACCCTTCTTTATCTTACTATTATTACAGGATACATTGACCTTGAAAAAGAACATTTTCTTCATAAACAAGAAATAAACTCTCTGCCTCAGGGTCTTGAAAGCAGAACAAAAACAAGTGATGTTCCAGCAAAAGCAACATGTGGTCCATGCCCTCTTTCATCCATTCATTTGTCAATGTGCCTGTCAATAAGGATGTATTTACATATGGCTAATCCCACAGTCGATTCATTAAGATGATTTTATGAGAGAAAAGGGAAGATGACCTAATGGGGTAGCTCCAGGAATACAAATAAAGTGAGATAACTTTCAGAGAATAATAATTTTGCTTTCTGAAGTGGACTTTAAATCTCCAAGAAGAGAATAGCCCTGCTTAAAACAACCTTTTCTTCTTCACTCAGAAGTGATCTCCGATTAATTGTGCCATTTAGTTGAACTTTGCTTTCCTTGGTATCCTAGGAGAAAAGCTCTGACAGACTGGGAATTTTAACTTGTTTGTAATGTAAACTCAGTATACTGGTGGTGCTTTTTAGCACTCCAGAAACTGTTTGGGAGAAAAAGAAATAAATAAAAAAGCTTTGATCCTCTAAGCAAACAAAGAGGGGAGAAGGAGGTTAAGAGAACCATCATTTGTCAAAGGCAGAGATGGAAAATGTGGGAAAGGTGTCTTTATTTTAACAGTTTCAAAGGCTATTGGAAATATCAAGCACTTCACAGCACTAGAGCCCTCTAATGAGTAGGGAAAGATTGATTTATTTTTATTGTTTCATTGACATTTTCAAGGGTTCTAAGGACTATGAATTTCTCAATAATATCAGTCAATCTGGCCAAGATTTTTCCCAGTTGCTGATATACAGGACAAAACTTAGAGATTAATGTTAATGCCTTGACTATCAAGCTCAGATAATCATATTCCTAGTGGCATTATTCAGTATGAGAAAAGAAAGAAGACTCTAGTCTGTAAGTAACTCCAGCTCCCAGGAGCTGGGAGATGACTTTAAGCCCACATATCTTGATCATAGAATCATAGGGTTGGAAGGGACCTCGAAAGATCATCTAGTCCAACCCCCTGCCAGAGCAGGGTCACCTAGAGCACATCACCCAGGAACGCGTCCAGGCGGGTTTTGAATGTCTCCAGTGAAGGAGACTCCAAAGGGTGAAACGTAAATTGAAGCATTGCCAGATGTAGCAGCAGGGAGAAGTGCGACCCAGCAACACCCTGCTGTCTGCTTCTTTCTAAAAGATGTTCCTACACCAAAACATGTCACTGATCCAGGTATTTTGGCCAGCGTGTCTCCACATATTCCTTTCAATCTGCCTCTCTATTCTGTATTTGCCAGTTTTAAGGAAGGAAGCAGACAAATAATTCCATTTGGACCTAGATACCTTAAATCAATGTCCACAGAGCAGTTGCAGAGAATAATGGGGTTTCTTAGTCTCTGTGATTTCCTAGTGAGGGCACAAGGTCCCAATTAGAACTTATCCTGAATGGGTGCAGTATCCATTAGGATAGAAATGGATAGAAAGAGGCCTTTTTGATGTAATCTTCTTCTTTTCAGACTGTATACAACATTCCATTTTCCTGCATGCAGCATTTATAGTTCCACAGATAATGACACATGTAAGGACTTCATCTGATTGATCTCCCCTTCCAAAGATGATGTAAACTATGTCTAAGTCTTTATTAACTAATATTTGTTGAATTATTCCCTTAAAATCTGCAACAGTTTTCACAGCCTCCTGCAACAGCACATGCCTGTGTTTCACTGTTATAACAGAGAGAAGGTCTCCAAAAGTTTAACTGAATCCCACTTTTTGCAACCAAGCCTGTCACTCTTGTCCTCTCTGCTGCTGAAATTAGAAGCAATGTAGTACTTTCCTTTCCATTCCAGCCTTTTATATACCAAAGGGATTGGATTTTTGCTTTTTAACATTCATTTATGTAATGTCCCCCCAGTCTTGACTCCTCTTGACTCAATGAAATAACTGCTTTTTGTTTAGCTGTGTGCTTTTTTTAGAATCTTGTTATTCTTGCTGTTTTCCTTTGGACTTTCTCCAGTTGCCCATTTGGACCCATACCCAAAAGATGAGTACAGCTGATGAATGGCTTGACTTCACTTGTCATGAATACAACATTCCTCAAAGAAATCCTTAGTGGTAGTTCTTTGTTGTATTCTCCACGCCAGCATTTTGCCCAAAGAGCCCTCAGGAATCTCACAGGACCGTAGTGTTTTCCTTGTCCTGTCACCTTCCAATTTGCTACATTTTTTTCTTGACTGCTTCGGGTCATTTTTAGTTCACAAACACATATGACTCCAACCAAATAATTGCAGCCCTCACATCCACATTCACAAGTCTAAAGAAAAATTCTTAGGTAGTTTGAACAACTATTACTTTGTCTTTGTGAGAGGGGTCTATATGGGCAATGGCTTCTGTTGGTTCAGTGATTACTAAACAGAGGGATGCTTAACTGTGGCATTGTCTAACACGTATCATGTTTAGCATGAAACATGTTTATTAATTTGTCACTTGAGTGATCATCACGATCCCTAACTTCAGCTAGCAGCCTGATTGCCCACAAGTCAGAGAAGAGCTCCCTGGGAGCACCTGTAGTGGGGAAGCCTCCAGGTCAACTCCGAGCGTAAAGTACAGCAGTGAATACTGCGGGCCCGAGTGATGGATACAAACAAGGGATCAGTATACATTTGGGTATTCCAGCTATAGGCCCATGAAAAGGCAGAAGCTGCTCCTGCTTTCAGGATCATAACTACAGAGCAATGCGGCAGAAAGTCTCAGATGAGAAGTTCGACTTTGCTGCTGGCAAACCCACACAGAGTTCATCTACATTAAGCCTGATTAATGTGGCATTAGGAAAGAATCCAGAACTTCATGCCCCCAGGACAAACTTTCTGCCTCTCTTGTTTAATTTCTCTGCTGTTATTAAGACTCAAACTTTTCCCTGGCCAGCCTAGAACCTCTGGCTATCCGTGCCCTAGCCTATCTGTCTAGGGCACAGGTAACAGCAGAGGGGTCCTGATGGAGCTGCTGCAGGTGCTTGCCCTTAGAGACCCTTTGCAACCGTTAGGTCCGTGCATATGAGAGTAGTAGCTACTATCAACCACAAAAGCCTTAGAAAGGAAGAAAAAAATAGAAAGCATTCACTCAAGTATCTTCAGTAATTCATGGATCACCTTATCAGTACAAGAACAACAACAACAATAAAGTCCCCTCTCGCCTTCAAACTAATCAACATGATGTTTTAATACATCTCAGTAAATTAAAACACATCCAGTCCATCTCATTAGTTCCTGACCATTAACTTCCAAGCCTTCAATTCCCACCGAACAGGTGAACAGCTGCTCTGAAGATTTAACTGGAGCAACTCTGATAGGAGCACAAATCACCATTGTAGACGAGAGTAGTCCCCTTCCTCCACCCTCTGTCTAACTTGGTCAAACCAGGACAGCTAAATAAACATCACTTGGATGCGCCGAGTGAAGGGGAAGGTTGGTGTCCATGTAAGAGAGAACTTTTTTACAGTCTGGGATACTTTTTTACAGTCTGGAGGTACATTCCAAAAATCAGTGGGATACAGCTTGATGTTCTTTCCCTCCACTGGTAATACACAGATTCAGAGTTTAGCAATCCCCAGTACTCTGTTGCGTTGCTCTTGAACCTACATCATGCCAAGTAAGTTAAGTATTTAAGATACATTGTCTGATCATGGTCAGCAGAGCCCAGCATTGTATTGCTACTTTTTTAATGATTAACAGTCTGTTCCAAAGTCCTTAAAAAACACCTGCTGTGTAAAAAGCCATCTATAGTTAACCAACAGGAGTCACCTCAGCTCTATTTTAGAGTGCTGCAAGTTTTTTGCAACACTTTTTTTTTAAACCACCAAGTGATAGGTGCTCTAGCTTGTCCCATTTTTGTCCTTTCCCATTTATAACACCGTTTCCATGCCAATGATTACAATGTAACACTAATATGAGTAGTTGCAAAAATAAAAGCACATTTGGAATCATTGTATTTATCTATAGAGAGTAAGAGCTGCAAGAATGAATGGATCAAGGGGGATTAAACACTAGGCTAATTGTTCATTAGGCAACCTAAGACCGATTAAGTAGGCTAATCCATTTAATATTTTTTCTATTTGTTTCCATTATTATCCCTGCCAAAATTATTCTGCATGTATTAATTTACCTATGTTTATTTCTTAATAAAGGAATTCACTTGAAATGCAGGTCTTGAATCCTATATTTTTTTCTCAAGCAAAACTTCCATGACAGCAGTAGCAGAAGGACTTCAAGGTGTGACTGGAACTCTCTGTACTGCTCTTCTCCTAAAATAAAACTTAGACTCTTTCAATAAGTTTAATGTGAATGTATTCTCCATCTGTATTGATTCCAGATACTCTCCTGTTTAATTAAGATATATTATTCTGGAAAATTATGCATAGTTCTATGTAATGTCCAAGGAAAGTGGTCCTGATTATACCTGACCCAAAAAATTTTTTCTAAAATTGATTGCTGACTGCTGACTATTTATGTATTAATTTTTACACTATTTTGATGTGTAATTGACTTTCTGTTTTGCCAGATAAGTAGAGGACAGAGAGTTATTGATAGCTAACTTGATTATCATGTCTTCCAAGCTCCAGAAAGAAATGATTTTTTCAGGTCAGCTACACTTTAATCCTGCCAGATTCTGGCTCCTAAAATAAGCTTTGGAGGAAAGCAGACTCACCATAAAATTATTCACATAGGTATTACCAGAAGTACGGGCAGACGAGTAACAAGCCCGGTAACAGTTCAACAGAAATGGATCTAAGGGTACAGAAGTCCAGAAGCAGAGTGTGATTCAACTCCATGGTATTATATTGTTGTGAAAACCAGAAATTTCCTGCTGGAATTAATAAACAGGAACATTGTCTGCAAGATATGGAATGCAAACTCAACACTAGTAGGGACACATTGGTAGTATGGTGCTCAGTTCTGAGCATTATGTTTTAAGAAGAAATATAAATCACTCAGAGTCCAGAGAATATAATTTAAAAAAAAAAATAAAGACATGGGAAATAATTGATTCATCACAGGTAAGTAACAGGCTTAGATTGTCACCTCAAGAAGACTAGACCTCAGGAAAAGCTTTTTAATGGTAAGGAGAGTGAGCAAGAGAATTAACTGCTGGGAAGACTAGGAAGTTCCTATCACCAAAGGTGTTTAAAAACAAGCTAGCCAAGACATGAGTTAGATAGACATAAGTAAAGTTGATCCTGATTTGGGTAATAGCAAAGGAAGATCAAGATCTTTCAAGGTCCCTTCTAATCCTCTTCCTCTCTAAGTGACCTGAACATCATTCAGGGTTCCTACTCTAGGATCTTACAGCATAACACTCTGTATTGCAAGCATCTACCTCCTTAGGAGGCAGAATAAACTTCTGCGAACACTTCCACTGTTCCCTCTGTGAGGTGAAGCAGAGGCAGCAAGAGAAGGGAATAACATGCTTCTTTTGGGGAAGAGGGGAAAAAATGGACGGATTTCAGGAGCAAATAAGGTTGCCTTGCAAGAAAGAGGTAAGTTCTGCCATGCAGAGGCAGAGCATGCATTTATGCAGGGAGGAAACACATGACAAGTCTCTGCTTAATTCACACATAACTCATTATGAGTCTCTATTCAGTTCCTGCTCTACTCGAGAAGCAGCAGCATGATGAATCACCTTCAATGTAGATAGCAAAATAGTCTGTCATGTAAAAAGCATTAGCAGTCCTGCCTCTTACTGTAGGGACTGTGCAGAAATGTATGTGTCTACAAAAACCAACATTAAATGATCTCTAGTATTAGGGCAACAGAGAAACAAGAAAGGAAGGAACAGCATGACTTGCACTGTCAACTTTAAAGTCTACTTTGCATGTTCACAGGCTCTGATACACTCAAGTTTAGACAATACGCTATATAAGGTTATAAAATAATGTATGTTTTTGGAATATTTGCATAAGGAAATGAATGCAGTAAATCTATTGACGTAGTCAATGCAGAACTACTGTAACTCTAATGCTTTCTGCACTGCAGTAATGATTATGAAACTAGTAGGTATTTTATGTTATTAACTCTAAGCGTCATCTTTAATAAATACTCATAAAACACATTGGCAAAAGCATAAACTGTAGAAACTTGAGCAGGAATTTTGTGGTATGTTCCCTATTATAGAAAAATTGTTAATACTGTTACCTAGTAATTACTTAATCAAAAGTATACTTAAGGAAAATCTGAAATAACTGAGAGATTTCATTTGTTAGAAATAAGGGCCCTATCTTCATGTTAATTACTGAAGCAGGGTTAGAGTATATTTTAATAAAAGTGTGAGACAGTATTGAAATTCAAATAACTCCTTGGAGATTTTATGACTCATAGAAAATGCAAAGAAATTCAGAAAGAAGATTTTTCAAAATTAATAACTTTCTTAAAGAGAGATAAAGACTTATATGTTGTCTTCTAAAAGGACATTATGTTTTGTCGTGAGTTTGTGAAAAAAAATGTATTATTCATATTATTGATGGAAAAGATATTTACCCTAAATTACACTCTTTCCTTTCTACCCTGATTTTTTTCTTCCATTCAAAAACTACTGGATCTTTCATCATTTGAGTCCCCTCTGTATTGACCCTAGAGAATACTGAATATTCTTTTTATCCATCCTAAATCAGGAGAACAATAAATAGGTATTGATTTGTCATAGAGTATAAATAGTCCACCAATATATAAAAATTTAATTCAGGATTCAGTGGGTCAAATCCTAGACTGTGATAAATTAGCAACAATGTCAACGGAGCCGCCCTATGTTGCAGCAACTGGTAATGCTGTTCGATTTGTCAGGTGCACTGCACTTCAATCATTTAATACCTTCCAGAGATCAATAAGATCTGCAGTTTCAGGTTTTCAAATGTCAGCCAGCTTGCTTCCCATACGCTTACTCAAGCAGTAGAGAGGACTTTGCAGTAAAATCCTTGCCTTGCAATAAAGCATTGCCTTCAGGCACACTCTCTAGCCTGTCAAATTGAGACTGGATACTGAACTCTTGACTCTGAGCTTGGTTGTCGCTGTTGGGAAGCTGGTGAGTAGTTGATGGCATGAGAACATGAGTCATGAACATGTTATCCCAGTACCCCAGCTAGAGTGAATCGGTGTAACTGCACTGTTACAAGCTCCAAGGACAGAGACAGCTTGTAAATACAGGAAATACAGGGGCTGTGCAACATATATAAGGATGTAAGAAATTATAGAAGGCCATTTGGCCTGACTCCTGCCCCAAAGCAGAGTCAGAATTATTGTGTCATTTCTGAAAAAAAGTTTGATTACATTTTCCTTGAAAAATTCTGGTGGTGGAAACACCATAGCTTTCCCAGGCAGCATGTCCCAGTGCCACATTTCCTTTATGATTCATACATTTTCCCTAGTATCTCACTTAAACATTTATTCTTGCTGTTGTGTTCATTTCTGCTCTAGCTAATGACTGCAGCCAAAGTTATCCTTTCATCCCAATTAATTTCTCACCTCCTGAACTTGCTGCAGCTTTGCTTACAACCTGGTCCGGTCACATCTGTCATGAACCTGAGACTGCTGATGTGATCTGGAAAACTCAGAGTCTCAGGCTAGTCTGGCTGTGGTTTCTCTAGTCTTCTGAAAGTGGCCCACTTCTCACTCCGAGACAGCTTCCAATCTGGTGAAATGGCCATCAAGCCGTGAAACATTTATTGCCACTGGAAAGGCTCAAAAATAATGCTTGTGGAACAACTGGAGTCCTAAGATTGTTTGTGGTTTTTTTTTTTTTTAATTTGTCACTTATTACAGGGACATTCTGTTATGGGTTTTAGCATAAGAAATAGAAACCAAGACATGTTTTTGAATGTTTGTGCAATTAGTGTGGTGTGTTCCAAGGGAAAGTATCTCTTTCTGGTTTTTGGCACAATCTCATCAGTGGGATAATGTTTCCTTTATAAATTTTAGCACCAAATAATCTTATGGTCCTTAATGAGATGATAAACCTCAGCCCATGCATTGAGTGTTTTTCAAATGTCACCGAGTTCTTTTTGCATGATGGTTCCAACCAATGATTAACATGATTCATTGTCATCTCATTAAGGAAAATATTTAGATTCTATTAGAGTAAAGGACTCAGTGTTTAGTGAAGGCAATAATATTGATTTGAAAAGAGAATAGAGTGTAAGTAAAAGAAAAAGCTATTGCTAGTGAAAAGGGATTAATGAAAAAGGCATTGAGAATGGCAGAAATGTCTGTTTTTCTCTGATAATCGTCTGTCTATCAGTGGACTATTCTGCTATGATCAATAAAACTTCCTGGACTGACTCAGATGTTTTAAGAGACACTGTGCTTCCTAAATTGGTTATTGAAAAGAAAACTAAACAGTTCAAAACCTTTCCTGAGTGGCACCTCATCTTCCTTTTTCATTGTTCTTCGCTAGGGCTTGGTCTTCTCTAGCAAAGCTACTTGAAGGCAGAAGCCTTGGCTAACCCTCAGGCTGGGGAGCATTTCTTCTCCAAGGAGACTCACTACAGTATTTTCCTGGCCAATGCCCAGGTGCCAGGGTCACTTCGTTTCCCTTCTGCTGAGAGGGAGGGAAGGATCCTTGGTGGCCAGAGATATGTGCAGACTTTTACAGAGCCTCTTGTCCTCATTGCTGTCTGTCAGCCATGCTCTAGGACCTGAAGCTCTTCCTCTATCTAATCCTCCTATTTCTCTGATGAAACCTAGGCACACAGATCAATGGCATCCTTCAGATGCTTCCAAGCCACTTTCCTCACTGAAATTCTCTAGGAGCCTCCAGACTATGGACAGACAGTCTACCAAGTTTATTCTGATCTCCTGCACCTTTAGGAGCTGGTCTTCTCTAGCTTCTAACACCCATGCTGACATTTTTGGAGTGACAGCAGAGAAGAATACTTGAAACTACAAAACAGGCTTATTTCCTCAGCTCAGACACATTCCTCTGGAGTGAAACTACAAGGAGTTGGAGGATCTCTGGGCCTATAGAGAGTACAATATGATCTGGATCTTTGCCTGGCACGTAAGCAGTTGTCTCCTCACTCTTGCCCACAAGCCTCCTGCTGTCTGTAGAGCTGGGAACCTTGTGCCCTGAGCCCTGGGGGTCATGTGTGACTCCAGCCCAACCAAGTGTGTGAAAAGCAACTGTAAAGACTCAGTTGATTGCACAACTATGCTAATTGCTTTGCCTTTAGGTCTAAACTTCATATCTTTTAGTCTCCCTGTGAAATCTTTGCAGTTAACCAAATAGTTGCATTTTATAAAAAATTTTTCTAAGCAGGCAAGTAGTCCTTTCCCCTTCAAATCAAATAAATGTATTTACTTTGAATCCTTCTGTTTGTAATTAATACCAACAGTGAAGGTAATATTTAATTTGCGTCACATCCCTCATAAAGACCAAAACTGCCTTGACTCCCATTGAGACATCTGGAAGAACAGCTAGTGTCTTTCCACTGCTCCCGCTGTGAGATAATGTCCCTTTCACTAAGTCAGAAGGAGTGTGTGGACTTTGCAGTGGACAAAAGAAGGGAGCATCTGTCATGATCTGTTGCACTTTTCACCATCTCTGTGACTACCCAGGAACTGGGTCTTCTTTTGGTGATTTTACTACACAACTTCATTCTTTGTTCAAATCAAGGAAAAGAAGGGTGGGATTTATCCCAGCAGACATAGCGGGAAGTCAGAGACAGACACAATGTGGAGGTCTACATCTTTAGAAAATCGTATTTCATGATAAAAAGAAAAATAACACTTTTAAGGAGTGATTCAGGAGACGTATTTTAGAGATCTACTACAAGAAGAGAGCAATCATGTCCAAGAAATTTTTTTTTTTTGTATAAACTGACTATAAACGGACTTTTCACGAACCAGATCACATGTAGGAACATATAATCTGGCTGTTTGGTTAAAAGAATCTTACCTAAATGTCTAGGGTAGGACTCCAGCAGACCAGGCTTAGTTTTATCTGTGTTTCTTGCATGATTGAAATTTTAGTCATAATTTTAGTCAGAGCCTGCTCTGTGACTGACCTCAAACAAAATGCTATGTCAGCAAGAGAGGAAAACCTGGTGCAGCTGTTTTTTTTTTCCCTCTGGCCTTTGCCAGATTGTCCTCCTTCATTTATTTCCACAAGACTCTGCTCTGTATCTCTTCCAAAAAGGAAATCTCTGCAACACAAGATCCTCAGTAGGAGGAAGACAAAGTGTGTCTGAGACTCTAGCATACCACCTTTAGTATGCAGAGATAAGTTTATCTTCCAAAGGGAATTTTCTCTCCCAGAATTTAGAGTTTGCCTTTCCACTGAGATTTAACTTTTTTACCACACACGTAAGCAACAACTTACTTAAGCTGATAGGGAATTTTTGCCACCTGAAACTTTTAGAGAGGCAGTTTTTAAAAAACTTGTCGTCAAAAGAAGTCACCAATAGGATGACTATATGTATGCATTGTTACACCTATGCTGCCCTAAGTGCACACTGATGACCTCTGCCAGAAGCTGAATAATAACGGATATAGGCTACAGAGGCCTTAGCTTTAACTTAGTGCAAAGATTCTTAAATTCTTTGTGATAAACTGTTAGATTTGAAAAGGGAATTAATCTAGGGAAGTCCTTTTGCTTGCTTTACATGAGACATCAAGCTGGAAGGTCATTATGGCCCCTATTCCTTTAAAGTCAGTAGATCTGTGAATTAGCTATTCAAAATCTTCAGGGATGCCAAATTGAAATTGTGCCAAAGTGAGGAAAAAAATATTAGAAAACCTGTCAAGCATTCAAGCCTAGGCTCACTGCTCATCTTCATCTTGTTGATTCCAAAGGTTTGCATTTCAGACTTTTCTGAAAATATTAAGTTATTCTTCAAATTATCTCATAGTGTCAATGCTCTGGTCCAATATTAAAGTATTCAAATATGCAAACTCTTGTCAGTTTACACACAATGCGTATGTGATAACTTTCATCTTGGTTATAATAAGGCCTGAACCAATGATTTCCTAAGTCAAAAACTTAACATTCTCTAAACTAAAACACTGCTTCCTGTTCTTAAAGCTGAATTATGCTCAGAGCTTCTGTCGTTTGAGTGTGGAGGAGGTTGCACTGCACAAATTAAAGCAAATATACTTCCTTCCAAGTGATGCTGTCAGAAAGTGACTTCTGCTAGACTCCAGGTTTTCACATAGAGGCGTTTGCAGTGTCATAAATACCTGCTCTTCCTCCTCAAGGCAAAAGTTCCTGAGACCTTGGGTTCCCTGATTTCCTTTTTGAGCACAGATTCCCTGACAGGGTTCACCAGAGTTTAGTTTAGTTTAAATTCAGTGACTGGTGGGTTGAGTTCTTTCTTTTCTTTCTTTAGCCTTTGCTGTCTACTCTGTTAAAAACTGTCATGCATTTGAAGCTCTCTGATAAAAGGCTAGACTTTGTCCCTTCTGCATAAAACAGTTTGAATCTGAGTCTTATAGCCCCCAGGAGTGGATTCTCATGATTTCCCTCATGTACTCCTTTCTCCTCCTCAAAGCTACCTTTTATTCCTCCTCCCCTGCTGCACTTTGCAGTATCTCTCATTCTGAGGTTGGCTCAATTAGAGCTGGGGAAAGTCTGTCCTGGGGCTGTCAAAGCTTCCTGGAGATTCCCATGTAGCATAATCTTGCAAAGATTTCCCCACTCGCTTGATTTTCTCCTCTGTAACTAAGTCAGCCGACTTTAAGCCCCCAAAGACTTTAAGCCCCCCCCCATTAATCAGGACAAGGCCATTATAACATCCATTAGATGGGTCTTCACCACAGTCAGAAATAGAATTGCTTCTCTGATATGATTCGGGTTAATATGCTGCATTCCTTTACATATTAAAATTGTCCTACTTATTAGTTCAAGATGGTCCTTCTCACTTAGAGTGGCATAACCAGGTAATAACAACAATTACAAGCACACTCCCCTGCTGAACTTCAAGAGGATGTTCCATCTGCATTGTTCAGTTATAGAATCATAGTATGGTTAGAGTTGGAAAAGACCTTAAAGATCATCTACTTCCAAAACCCTTGCCCTGGGCAGAGACATCTCCCACCAGACCAGGCTGCTCCAAGCCCCATCCAGCCTGGACTTGAACACCTCCAGGGATGAGGCAGCCACAACCTCCCTGGGCAACCTGTGCCAGTGCCTCACCACCCTCACAGTAAAGAATTTCTTCCTAATATCTAATCTATATTTTCCCTCTTTCAGTTTAAAGCCATTACTCCTTGTCCTATAACTACACTCCCTGATAAAGAGTCCCTCACTACTTTTTCTATAGGCCCCCTTTAGGTACTGGAACAGGCTATAAGGTCTCCCCAGAGTCTTCTTTTCTCCAGGCTGAGGAACCCCAACTCCCTCAGCCTGTCGTCATAAGAGAGGCCCACTGATCATTTGGCCCTCTGCTGGACTCGCTCCAACAGGTCCATGTCCTTCTTATGTTGGTGGCCGCAGAGCTGGAGGCAGCACTGCAGGTGGGGTCTCACCAGCGTGGAGCAGAGGGGCAGAATTACCTCCCTTGACCTGGTGGCCATGCTTCTTTTGATGCAGGCCAGGCTGCGATTGGCTTTCTGGGCTGCAAGTGCGCATTGTTGAGCTTCTCATCAACAAACACCCCCAAGTCCTTCTCCTTGGGCCTGCTCCTAACTCATTCTTTGCCCAGCCTGGATTTGTTCTTTGTCCGTATAGCCTGGCTTGTACTTATGCTTTGGGGTTCAGGGATGTGGGGAAATTTTTCCCCTTTTCACCACTTTATGTCCTGTGCTTGTATATAATCCACCCCGCGCACCCCTTCCATCAGTATCTGTTAAAGTGGCAGAGAACCAGTTACAATACAGGCAGCCACTGGACCTACACAGGGACTGCACGTACCTCTGCCCTGCTAGTACTGGTCCCCAGCACCGACCCTCCAGGACGATGCTGTTGCACGGGTGGTTTTGATGATATGTTTTTCCATCTCTAGGACTGAATTACAAAAGTTGGAATTTATTGTTAGCATATTCCTGCTGTGTAAAGGAATGTCCATTTTTGCTAATGTTTTTAGAGATGAAAATGTCTCTCCAGCATAAAATGTAAGGATCTCCACTGATTTTCACTGAGTAATTTTTGAGTTACAGCACCATAAACACCAAGGAAACAGACCAAGTTATCCTTTGTAGCATCTGAATTCGCAAATTCGCCAGCACTAACTTTCTTGTGGTCATAGATGTAGCTAAATAGACTAAGGGGGCTGTTTTGTAAACCTTTGTTTATGCCTCATCAGGCTGCATATTTACTGCTTAAATCAGTCAAAAAATACTAACAAAACAAGGAAACAACTCTCCTTATGACTCATATATTAGGAGGTCCAAACTGTTCTTAAACTGCTCCAGTCCAGATTTAACATATTTTTAAAATAAATCCCAACTGTCAATGGATGACTAGAGGTACAGAGCTGTGTCTAAAAATTATTCTGCTCCAATGTCACGTCGTGTTAAAAAAAAATGTGTGATATTAGGCTAGATATTTCATAATAGTGGACATCTGTCTTTGACAAATAAATATGTCATATTCAAGCAAAACAACCCCGGGGAGAATATTAAGGATGTTGGTGCTCTTTTTAAAAAGAGAGGACATAATGAATTGAAAGAGTTAAGGCCAGGTTTTCCACAAATACAGATGAACAAGCGGCTAAAGATTATTAAGATGACATCAAAGACTGTAATTTCATAAAATTTTATCCGTAGCTTGTATCATACATGTAAGCTCTGCTGTTTCCATGCTCCTTCCATGATTTCCTTAAATACATGGAATTTGCCTAATTGTTCCCACCGATCAGGGATTTTATCCAGCCAATTAACATTCTTTTTCCTGGATAATTGTTTGGTTTGGTTCGGTTCGGTTCTGAGAGTTGAGAAATGCCACAGATATCAAGCAGAGCAGACAACCTTTGATCTCCAATCCACCTGCTAATTCTCCTTTGGATATCCAACATAAATTTCTTGCACAGAAAGGAACAGCAGCTCAACGTGCAGCAAGTGAGGAATACAGACAATGCCGAGGAGAAAGCTGGCTGTTGCTCGCCACTGAAGGGCTATTTTTAGCTCACAGCCTGTTATTCCACTGAGTAAACTCAAGTCAGGTAAAAGAAAATGCTCTTTGCAGGCTCATCTGCATAGAGCACTGGATCAATCGGAATTCTCAATACCTTTAATGTGCTCATATTTTTAACACTTGGCTGGCGATGTTGTTGTCTGGCAGATTGCTGTGGCAAATCCAGCAGAACTTCTATAGACCAGTCATCTCGCTGTACTATAAAATACCCCTAAAATTTACATTGTGCCAAAATAGATGCCATGATCATCTGAAAACAGCTGGCCAGCAACTTGCAGAGGCCCATGCTACATTGAGATTGTTGCAATAAAAACGGCAATCAGCACTTTCCCCTTCCTAATTGTCTCTTCCCAGCCCCCTTGCTTCCTTCCCCTGTCATCAAGGGTGACGATAAGATTTCAGGTCTCCTGTATCTCAGAGCAAAGGGCCATGACTCATGCACCAGGTTGGAGATTTAGGCCACAGTCTAAATCTCCAATTCCCAGTGATCAATTTAGCAAGTGTGACTTCAGTTCAGCACTTTCTGTGCTACTTTCTTTGGGCAATGACAGTGTCATTGTCATTGACAGCATCAATGACTGTTGCCAACTAGCTTCTCTGCCTTTCGGCCTTTCTTGATACAAGTGTAGGTGGCCCTCCATTAACCAGGGTATTTCCGTTTTTTAAAAAAGGACATGGGAATCTCAATCTCTTTTTCCTTGTGTTGAGTTAAAAAATATTCCTTTGCTCCCAGTGGTTTTCACTCTTTTTCTTGTTGTTGAGCCCTTCCTATTTCACCCTGTGGATACAGATTCTGCTCTAAATGTATTGGCATTAGAGTCGCTTTCCTCAGAAAAGTAGAAAAACATGGACATCGGGAAAATAGTCCTTGGACTCACGTGTATTCACAGACTGCAGGCAGAAAACTGTAATTTTGCTGTTATTGGGAAATAATATTAAAATTAAAACCAAAATCATCACCTTACAAGCCATCTCTGATCTACCAGATCACACAGTGAAAACCAGTGTTTCCAACAGATTTCTGATTAAGGCTTTGGAAGAACAGACAATTACAGGGATTAATTTTTCTTCTCCTAAATTCTTTTCCACAGTACTTTGTTCTACGTTATCCTACTGAAGTAGGATTTTGCATTCTTGGCTCCCTGGGAATGTACTCCTAACCCAAGGCTTTACCCAGTTCATCTTTATGCTATCAATCTCCAAAAAAACATGAGTATTATTTATGCTGAAATATATTAGAATAAACATATCTCATCATGGTGACAAACCCTACCTGTGTTCTCAGTTCGGCAGGTAGTGCTCATCATTCTCCTGTCACCCCAACAGCTGCATCTCCACAATGTCCTGACGAGTATGGTATTCTGGTTTGGGATAGCTGGATGTGGTGTCCTATGCATTTATCCATTTGATGCTCCAGAGATGGTGTCCAGCTCTTATCCTGTTGGTTCACTACTGGAAAGAGTGAAGCAGATTTCCCTTTTCACGTCAGTGTGACCACTTCCTGCACCACTTCTTTCAGCTCTTTTCAACCTGTTAAAGCAGAATGATACACAGTTTGTGAGAGGGCATGGCTTCTCCGGTTTGTTTACCTGCTTGAAGATTTGTGGCAGCTATTCTCAAACCCCTCTGTGATATTAGCTCACACAGGTAACTTCCCCTTAGGCTCACGCAGGTATACAAAATGTTTACAAAGATGATATATAGGTTTTCGAACATCTTGAGCACCTGGTACAACTGTGTAGCTCTGCTTCCAACGTCTCACATCTGCCAGAGACATTCCAGTGCATCTAGCAAAATCCATGTGCTGCTGCTGTGTTATTAAACAAATAGAAATGGTATCATCTCCACTTCATTATACCAGAAACCACAAATAACTCTGCTAATCCTGGTCATGCCATAGTGATCTTAGGTCATTTCTAAAATGTCTCAGAGAAGAAGGAAGCTCCAAAGCGGAAGGGTTAGACATCCTGTCTATGTAAGACTAGATTAATTAGTCTTCTCCAGTTAAGGGAGAAGCAGGGTCTTCAGCTCCCTCCTTTTTAAGTATTTTTCTTGGGTTGGAATGAATCTCTCCCTCTTGAGATCTCTGCCTCTCTATACTGATGAGAGAGGGAGTTCTGTTGATATACATGGCTAGGATCCAGACTTTTGGATGATTAAAATTAAATAGGATTAAATTCACCCATTTTGCTTATTTTATTTCACCTGTTGTAACAACTGGGGATAATTTGCCTAACCTTATTTCTTTTCAGTAGCAGTTTGGAGGCATTAATTTTTTATCACTTCTAAGTTTCAGCTTTTTTAGCACAAACTACGATGTATATTACCAGTGGAAATATTATGACATAGTAGGGGCTTCACCACATGCTTCAGTTGTTTTTATACCCATTATTGCTGTGCCATCTTAATGTAATTTTCCTCAGACTCCCGTGTTATTAACCTGCATTCATCATTTATATCTCTCTCCTGAGGCTTGTTGTAAGACTCTATAGAAGAAGATAAACAAATTACAGATACAGGAATTAATTGTTGCCTTATTGGAGCACCCCAATCAAGGGATTTTAGGAACATTGGAGTGAAGCAGCCCACAGGCCATGCTGATGGAAATGGTAAGAAGAAGGGCTGAACAGAACTGGAGAAAATAGTAAAAAAGAAAATACACAGATTAAGGCAGATATGAAAATGGAAGCCAAGGAAAGAGATAAAATGACTGTGGACCTCCAAGGAATAAGGCTTTGCAAGCCAGATGTTAAATACTTCTTCCAGACAGGTTTGCTCCCCATCGCTTACACAGCCTTTTCTATAAGCCACGTTGCTTCTGCTGAGCTCGTTAGACAGCTCTGTTCCTTATTCCTCTTTATTTCCCTGTACACTTAGGATCAGGAATAGAAATCCCCACTCTTTCCAAAGGGAAAGGGGTCAAAGTGGCTCGACCCTTCCTGGCAGACCCTTGCTGGCCCCTGGCCCCAACCCCATCTCCACCCCAGGACGGCTGCCCAAGGCTTGGCAGCACAGCCCTGGAGGAGGGCAAGGGGAGCGTGGGGAAAAGGAGGAAGAACCACAGTGCTGAAAAAGGAAGACTGTGATAAAGGAACAGTAAAGAGAGGAGGAAGGAAGGACAGAGGGGCAAAGTGAGTTCAGAGAAATGTGAGGGCACATCAAAATGACTGTGTATATTAAAGAAACATATGGTGCCTTGAACCACAGGGGAGCTGTGTTGTGCTACAGTGGGTAATGACAGAGAGTAACAGATCGTCCCTTTCCCTGAAAATCATGTGGTTGAAATGGACAAAATACATCAAAGAGGAGAGGAACGACCGGCACAGTGGTCCAACAGGAGCTCTGCCTCAGAGCCACCAGCAACACCCAAGCTAACCCCAGCTAGGTGTGCTGGCAGAGAGGCACCGCTGCACTCCGGAAGCATGGCAAGACAGGGGAAATCCCAGGAAATGGGAGACAGAAATCTGTGAGGAAGCAGAGGGTATGAAAAGGGCAAGGGAAGGATGCAAAGTTTGGCTCCAGGGAGAATCAAGTTGGCTAGCCTGACCTCAAGTGTACACAGAGCCCATGAGAGGGTGAGAGCATGACTGAGTTCTTTGCTTGGAGCAAAAATAGCGACTGTGAAAGAAACGGGAAAGAGGCAGGCAGACACAAAAGAGAAGAAAGCTGGGGAAGAAAGGAAAAGAACATGAAAACACTATCCTCAAAACCAAGACAGACATGCCAGCCATATTAATTTCCAGTGCAAATGCCCTTCCTCTGTTGCAGCTCAATGAGGGATCTGACCACAGTTAAGTTCTGTGTGGGTTTTTTTTAAATAAAATAAAAAATAATAATAATAACACAAAAACCAATGCCAAGAAATAAAAGTCAAAGATTCAGCTTAATTCTGCAGGAGGAACATAAGGAGAAGCTTTGTATGGAGATGAATTTGTTCTTCTCTGTTTAAGGAAGAGATTTGTGGGTGGTTTCAAGCAATTTCAGCAGTGCAGGTGATAATCCTAAAAAACAATCTCTTCTGTTATGTTCTATGGTTATTTTTTAGCCACAGCTATCAATCAGCCCACTTTTCAGAGAAGGCAAATGTCAGTATCTCTGCTCTGTAGAGGCAGCAGAGGGAGGGGAAACAACATGCCCATAGGCAGCCAGCATCAGAAAGGATTCCCATTAACAGGATCCCAGCCTGGGCCACGCATCCTCTGTGTCCCCTCTTGCAAGGGCTGGGGGGCTTCGCTGTGGATCTGCTGGTGTGACAGCCAGAAAAAGGCCCACACCTCTTTCAAGATCACAGGACAGATTTCCGCTTGCCCTAACTGCTGTGTGGCCAAACAAAAGTGTTCATTTCTATGCCAGCGAGCTGAATCAGGTTATGGGAATCTATATGGGACACATTCACCAGAATAACTAACTGCATGGGTGGAATTCAGGCTTTTTGGTGTGATTATAGTCATTTGGTGTATGGCAGGGAGGAAGCATTTTATGCTTTAGACAATGATAACAGAAGTCTGAAATAGGTACCTCTCTGTTTAATTTTTGTCCTATAGACAGAAATTAAATCTACACATAATAGCAGCCACAGCAATAACTGGAAATTGGGAAGACGTTTCCCCCACTTGTAAAAATGTAAACTCTACAAATTCTCCTGTACCTTCCCCTGCAGCATCCAGTGCTGGACACTCTCTGACACAAGATGCTGCACTAGATTGGACTTGGGTGAAGTCCAGCCTACAAATGTCTGTGCTCCTAAATAAGTTGTGAAGCATTCTCACATTCTGCTTCTCAGCCTGTCTCGAGAAGCCCAAATAAAGAATAATCTTCTCCTTCGAGAAATCTCACATTACATACCTTCTTATATTCCAAAGTAAAATTCCTTTCAGTGTTCTCTTCACAGCACTTGTACTCCCGACAACGGTTTTGTAATGTGCTTATCGAGGCTTCGCTTTCCCAGCGGAGAGCCACAGTTAATTACTGCAGTCGCAGAGAGTTTGCAGCGGTGGTTCTTAAACACCCTGCCATCCTCAAAGGTGTCCGTTTGGTTCATTCTTGAAACGACAGCCTAAAATAACAGAGTTGGTAGAGATGCTTCACTTGCTTTGCAGGTTTTAGTATGGGATTATTTATCACATTTCTTACTTCAGATGTGCAGCTTGTTAAACCAGAAACACAAAAACAGGAGTTGAAAATACAGCTTTTGAATCTGAATTCCAGGGTCCCATGGGAAAATGTTTCTTTTTGTGCTACAAATGGAGAATAGATGAAGAAAAGGTATTTGTTTAGGAACAGATTGGTGTCAGATTGGCTCATGGATGAAATCGGTCACTTTCCTTGTCTCTTTAAATTTAGATCAGTGTTCTTTTAATATACTTTTTGCACTTAGGAAAGGGAACATGCCTTTTATTACATGCTGCATCTTGCTCTGCAGAAGCGAAATGCCTGCATTCCTTGACTGGTGCTGTTTCAAACACACTACATAATGAATAATCAGCACTCACACTCCCCTGTGGAGGTGTGCACTGTCCCAGGGCTCCATCAGGCAGAATCCAGGATACAAACCACAACATCCAAAGAGCTAATGGGAACAGATGTGGCCAGTTATCTTTGAAGGTCAGGCACAGAGCTGCTGCCCTATATGAGAAGCTGGTAGATAACGGACCCAACCTTGCAAACAGTGGTGAGTAGCTTGAGCTTTCAGATAGTTCTGGGGGAATGATGAGGGGAAAATCAAGTCCACATAGCCAACAGTCTCAAGCAGAAATAGCTTTAAGGGAAATCTTAAGCTATGGATTTCCAGAAGATGAGGGCTTTTTCAGGAAAAAAACAAAAATCACTACATGTTTCCCCATTTTATTTTGTGTGCTTCTGTACTGGTTAAGGAATTAGGTAACATACAAAGGAACAGGACAAAGAAAATCAACCAAGCCTCTAAATCTGTATAACAAGACACAGCAGAGAAAGCAATCAGCCAGATTCATCATCTTCAGTTCATCCAATCTACACCTGCTGTAGAGCTGACCCTTGTAGGAAAAGAAATCCCTGGCAGCTATTGTCCAGTCACGTTAGGCATTACATTCCCTTCCCACAGACCACCAGTGGCCAATACATTGATTTTACAATCAGTCCAAAAGCGACATCTTTAACACTGTGCTGGATTATTGCCCCTGCTGTGACTCAGGGAACATTTCCTCTAGCTCTTGTGTTTTCCTTGGAGGCCTCTCCATCTAAGCACTGGCCAAGCTCAACCTGCTTTAGTTTTTGAAATATGACAAGGTAATAAATCACTGCTGCGGGCAAGCAGGGTGGCCGCGGTGGTGTAGTTTAGCAGGAAGGCTGCCAGACAGTGCCATGACAGCTTCCCACTTTGCTCTCTTTGGGCAGCAGTGTGTACATCCAAGTCATACCCTTAGGTCAACAGGCAGCACCCCACCTGCCTGCCCACACCGAGGTGGTGATGGGGAAGAGATACAGGTAGCAGGGACACAATAACAGGTTAGTTACAATAACAGATTTTCAAATTAACCTGGATGTTGCAGACTTCTCCAACAGGCCACAGGACTCTGTAGATACCACCCTCCATGGATAAGCCCTTGTCTCAGGTGTCAGTAACCCGTCTCTTGCCCCATGATCCTCCAGGCTGGAGGCAAGCAAGCAGTAAAGCCCAGAGTTCAACAGCACTGCATTGCAGCAGTGGACAAGCCCTGTGAAACGGTCCCCATGTTCAAAGAGGGTACAGCAGGGGCATTTGCTGCCCACCCCAGAAGTCTTTCCTCTCCCACATAGCCCATTAGGCATTACACTCCTTCCCAGACTCTTCAGACCATCACGCTCTTGCTGAGAAATAAGAAACTTTGAAGATCTGGTGCCAACCAAAGAAGTCATTGGATGACTTTCCGATTAGTTCAGGGGATTTTTGTCCAGCAGATGAGAAGTACCAGGCAGTGGAGTCCTGCCCAACAGCTGCTTCACGGCCAGCTTCCTCACAGGAAGGCTGGGGATTCTCTCTCTAGCTGGCAGACCCCTGCTGAAGGGAGAAAACCTCTACCAGGCACTTGCAGCCAGCATACAGCTGCTGCAAGAGTTTCGAGGGAAATCTGGCCCTCTACTGCCAGCAGCAATTTATGCACATTTGCTGGTGTGACACATTTGCTTCACATGACCTCTGGGAAGGCAAAAGCGTTGCCGTGAAAGTGTGTCAGTGATACCACTTAGCACTTACATTTCCTACTTCAAAGTGTTCGACTGGTATTAATGAAGTGAGCTTAAAAATAAGAGCTGAAAACACCCTAATAACATGAAAATATTGTCCTGGAACAAGTATATAAGCAAAAAGGCAAAAAAGCCATTATAAAATGAGGCCTTTTTTTCTTTTTTTTTTTTGTCTTTAATGAGCTGGCTTTGCCCAATCTATTTTAAATGTAGCTCATCTGTTTAGCTGAAACCCTCCAGACATTTCTTGATGGCATGGTACTGTGGAATATAGCAACAAGGGATCTAAAAATTCAGTTCCTGTGACCCTGGTGGCCTGGGAGAATATAGTACTCAATTTAGGAAGATCTTAAATTACTTCCTTTACCACCAGACTATTTTTTGAGATATATGTAAATGTATGGTAAAGAGTCCCTCAAAGAAAGATTCAGCCCCTGTTTTGAAGCTCAGGGACTGAGGGACTCAGCTGAGATTTGACCAGGAGCTGTAGACAGTCAGAGGTGCAGTTTTCTTCTGAAAGCATCATTAGGACACATGTAACTGTGAACGGATCAGAGAGGTTTCAACAAAGCAGGCAAAATTGCCAAATCCAAGCATCTCTTAAGCTAGTCTCCCATTGCTTTTAATAGGGTTAGAATTTTGCCTGCTGGACTGAATTCCCAGCTCTGCACTGTGTTTACTGTAGTAGAAATCCCTTAATCTCTCTGTGCTTCCTTCTCCCTGTGCTCTTTCCTATCTCCTTATCTGCAGATAAGGATGATACTAAAGTCTGCCTCCATGGGTGTTATGTGAACTAATTAACTGAGCTTTCAGGGAAACTTCAGCAGCAAAGGCAAATTTCTCATCTGGAGATGAAACACATACACACACACATGTAGAAGTAGTTATTTGTGTATGTGTGTGTATATATATCTATATGTGTTTCATATATATATATAAAAGTCATACCTACCACCTGTCAGACCTTTCTCAACATCAAGGCTCTTCTTTTTTGCTATGCCTTTCTGTTATAATCCCACTATTTTTAAGTGCTGGGCTTTATTCCAAGTCAGTGTGGGAATGTCAGGCAGGTAGTTGTTAAAAAAAAAAAAAGAAAGAAAGAAAGAAGAAAAGCCTTTGCCTTCTCTTTTTTTTAATAGCATTTTTGTTCTGTAATCATTGTTCCTGCCAGTCAAAAAAACCCGCTTGTTTTTTAACGAAGAATCCAAACACCAACAAATTGCAACCCTCCCTTTCAACACAGACATGCCCTTTGAATTTAATTATGCTTCAGGCAATGCATTATAACAGGCATGTGATAAGTGACACCAAAAATCTTACAACAAACACAGCAAATATCCCCAACCAGGCAAAAGCAACTCAGTATGAGATTGCCTGCTTTGGTACCAAGCCACTCAGGGCCAGAGTCTGCCTGATTTACGCCATTTGGTAATGGGGTAAATCAGGACCCCACTGATGCCAGGAGATCTGGACCCCTTTATAGACACCAAGGGTCCACTCGGCTGTGTGCCTCTCCATCCCTGTCTCTGGCAGGAGAGGATGGCTGCAGGAAAATATCAGTCCCAAGGAAGAGGTGGAGGACCCGGCTCTGGAGCAGGGACATTCCTGGTGAGGTGATGGAGAGCACCCAGCAGGAGCCAAGAGGAGTGGGGGGTAAAGGAAGCAGAGGAGTTTGGGAGGTTTCCTTTCCTCCCAGAATAACTTCTCCCAAGCTGTGTCAACTATCCACAGTTAAAAAAATACTTGAAATATCAACATTTCCTGTTTGGAGGGAGAGGCAGCACCAGTCACCTTTGGTTCTGTTGTTTTGAGAGCTGCTCACTGCAGCGAGAGGAGACTGCCTGGGATTTTTCTGAATGTTCGCAGAATAAAATTTGCTTTGAAAACAAACACCCACAGCCCTGCCTGTAATGCAACACCAGGGTCAAACTCTGTCCTTTGCATCCTTCTGGATGCTAAGATGGGATAATGCAATGTCCGTGCATTATTTAGACCATCTTTCATAGCCAGAAACTCCCAAGCTGCAGCAGATCTATGTTTGCCACCTCTTTGGCGATGCTGGTGGCACGCAGTGGCTGGGTCTGCTTATTATCAGCTTGCAAGGTATTCATATGTATAGGGAGACAACAGTTGCAGATGGCTCCTGGCTGCTGGTGGGCAAATATCAAGACAAATTTCATCTAACCTCAAAAGCCATACGGCTATAAACACAAAATGAAGCAATTGCAATCCTGCCAGAGAGATTCATTCTTTCAAAGTGGCCGCATTTGACCTGGTCTCTGTCTTTCATTCCTCTTCTCTTCTGTACAGGTTCACTGACATTTTAAGACCAGCATTTTTTTTTTTTATTTTATATGAGATATAGCTGCCCTGGGTCTGAAGACCCTTGCTCGTGTCAGGGAACTGGTACCCTGCAGTGGTGCAGCTCTCATGAGTTTCTGCAGCAAGTGTTTTCACTGAAGTCTTAAAGATGAAGGAGGGGTAGTGTTTTATAGAAGAGGGCTGGGGCGCACAATCAAGCTGTCATGGTATAACGTGTTTCTGTGCAGCAGCTGAGCCACACCAGCCAGCTGGGTTCACACCTACAGCTTGTGGTTAATGCAGGATTTAGGAGACACATGTTACCGTGGCCTGAGCATGTCTCTGGTCAGATATTCACAATAAGTCATTCACTCTTTTGAGCGTCCCATTACTGAGTCCTCCAGGTACTTAAATGTTTAATTCCTGATTTCACCGCTAACTTGCCCTGTAACCATGGATCACAGCACCTCCGTAGGTTTCAAAATTTAGGTGTAAAATGGATATAACAGGAGTGCTTACTCAAAAGGGTATTTTAAGGATAAATAGAATAAAGCCTGTGAGATGTTGAGATATCCTGAATACCTCAGCTCAGTCCCCTCAGAGGGATATTTTACACACTGCTAAGAGGAATCACAACAGCAGTGCTTTGCTTTTAGTTGTTCACAGTGCTCCTCGCTATTTATACAGCTGTGGAGCTGACAAATGATTTAGAGTCTTGTCTTTTGCTGCAGTAAATAGAAGCCAACAGGACTGCGTTGCTCTACAGGAACGGAGAAGCTGCCTTGCTTTTTGGCATGTTTTAATGTGAACCTGCAAGTCAATTATTGTACCAAAATATTTCCACATGTACCTCCTTTGAAAGGTAAAATTTGGGGAGTTGCTGTCGTATGTCCCACATAAACAAGGTGAAGGATAACATCAAACATTTGGAAAGCGTGCAAGTACACCAAAGGGAAATATGGTGATTTACTGAGCTTTAATCAGTTCAATATAATTCCATGAATTTTACACCTAAGGACTCGGATTGCTGTAACCATTACCTGTGAATAAAGCTTGCTTCTGGCAAGCGATAATTAATTCTTAACTCTTGAAAGCTGCTGAGTTTCAGAGACCCCTGAGCACATTTGTATGAAGATTAGACATTGTTTCTTTTCTCCTCTTTTCTTTGAAGTCTTTTCTTCAAAGATTGCAGCTCGCTGTTCAGACTTCATAAACCCTCTCTTGACAGAGACCACTTTTCTCTGCGCTGGCAGCGGCTGTGGGTCTGACTCTGCCCTCCCTTACTCCGCTCTGCACCCCTCCGATGTGTATCGAGGGACGTCAGCATCGCATCGCTGCGAGTGGGGAGGAGGATCAAACCCTTTGCCAAAGATGTCAAGTGAATTGCTCACCCCCTGTGGGGAAAATTTACCACATAACAATGTGGTAATTGATATTGATGGTGCATGTTGTTCACATTTCATTTTTTTAGACACTTGTTTTCAGGGTTGTGAGAAGGCAGGTTACAGTGATCAAAGGTCGAAGCCTTTAGTTCCCTGTAAAACAACTTCCCCAGGGCTATGCTTAATGTGGGAAGAAATTAGTGATGAGATTTATACAAGGCACATACTTAAGCTAAAAAAGACCAAAGATGCTAAATTACAAGAGTGAGATTTTCTTCTTATTTACATCCCTATGAACTGTAAGCCACTGCTCTGATGCTGAAGGAATAACCTCTTCCCCATTTTTAGTTGGAGTAGGAAGTGTCTGGTCCAGAGCGAATGCAGATGAACTCTTATGTTCACACCTTAAATGAACTTCTTATTTCTCTCTCCTCAAGCTGTGCTCTTCTTGATCTTGACATGAAAAAATATTTTGCAACTTCTTTTCTAATGAAAAAAAAAAACGTGCAGTCAAGAAGTGTTTGGGTTTTGATGGGTTTTTTTCTATTCTGGGAAACTGCTTTCTGTCAGCTCATTACTGGGGAAAGGGAAGGGAAGGGAAAGCAAGGCAAGGCAAGGCAAGGCAAGGCAAGGCAAGGCAAGGATTCATATAACACAGGAATTAATTTTTTTTAGATCTTAGGACAAATGACCCTCATTAGTAAGAAACTAGAGAATCAGGGTTCCACCGTTATAATTGAGAAACTATAAGGATGATTCAGTTGTATGTATAGCAAGACTGCAGGATCTTGGTGCTAAACAGTGCAAATCTTCAACCACTCCTATTGCTGCCAGCACTCTTAGCCGTCCTCCCTCAGTGACCACTTACCCCCCATGACTTGTGTGAGGAAGTCACGGCCAAGGTGAATAAAGGTTGCACTACCCAGATGAATATTTGTAGATTAATTTTCTACTCAAGGTAATCACAGTAATGACCCAAGTCATTGGAAAAGAGCAATCAGTGTTCTTCAGTCTTGCCAAAATCAACACCTTCCCATTTGATGACAACATAGTTTTAACCAAGTCACTGCAGAGTCCTTCACACTTAAAATATATAGCTATATGTTCAGTGGTGCAAGTGATAATTAATTCACATAGTGGCTTGCTCATTAGCAGTTGTCTTTAAAAAAAGTTTATCATTAAACCTCTAGTAGGCGTGAGAAAAGAGAAGTACCATAGAAGTGAAATGTCTTGCTCAAGACATCAGGGGCAATGACAGAATGAGGAGTCGAAGCCAGAGTGCTCACACATCCCATCTTCAAACCATCCCTTTTGTTACATTACTTCCCGTTTTAGTGTCCTAACTGGTCTATTCATCCTCAGTCCTTCTAAGCACTCTTGAGAGTCTGCTCATGCCATTTCATAGTGCGGAGCCTGATGAAGAAAATGCTTCTAACTCTCACGAGTCTCTTTTTTTTTTTTTTTTTTTCCCCAAAAACTCGATGCACAGACCTGAAATTTTGGACCACTTCTTGAAATTGGCATCCAGGCCCCATATGCCTTCATCACCCACCCTGAGCACGCAGCGCGCTGTCCCATGGTGGACCAACACGCCAAACACGCAAGTGTAACAGCCCCAGGACCAGGAGACTTCTCTCCAGGGGCCACAGGCCAGATGAAAAAGAGCCAGGAGAGGAGGTTTATAGCTGAATATCTCTGCCCAAAGGAAAGCAGGCCAAGGAATACAAAATGTCGGCAGAGGGCATGTTGCCCTTGATTGAGTAGAGAAGGGCCCTTGCTGGCTGGAAACCCAGAATTAACAAAAACAACAAGAAAATTAGTAAGCCTTGCCAGCTGGGGAGAGACATCTGGCTAGTGATCAGAGGGGCCTGTGAGTCAATTAATCCATCTCTGAGCTGGATTAGCACATTGAAACATGCTTCCCTTCACTGCTGCAGAGGGACCTGTTGAATGAGCTGTAAAGATGAATGGAACTAAAGAAATTTCATTTAGATGAAGAAAAATGGCTCTGAAGTAGTGGGTGGGTGGTTTTTACATGCCTTATGTGCTGCAAGAATTAAGCACAGCTCAGAGAATTTAGGGCATGGAGCAGCCATTTGGATACAAAAGCTCTTGAATTTAAGACCTGATGGATTTAAAATTTGTATCTAGATATCTGCCTATTTATTTGTCATGCCCACAGCCTACCTAGGACAAAAGATACTGCAAACATAGTTAGGACAAATAGATCTTTCAGTTCATGCTTCCCCAACTGTGCTACATCAAATCACCACATGTGTCTCCACAGAAGCTATTTCTGGTCTCTTATTATGTGGAAAGGTCAAACTGTTGTTCAAGGACATCATCCTTCATTTACTCTGAAGAGACTGAGACTCAGTTTCCACCTTCTCTGTCATTGCACATCAATGGGACATGGTCTCCTTAGATACTTATCAGATCATCAGAGAGAGATCTTGAAGGGTCTTCTTTGTCACTGAGTTCAGTTGCTGCTGTCATAAGCCTTCAGGTCATATAATCCTTTCCATGTATTTCTTAAGCTCCCTCTTCAATTTTTAATTTTTTGTTTGTTTTCTCTGCTGTCGGAAAGCTTTTCCAAAACTTGATTCCTCTGCTGTTTAGAAGCTTCTTTATAATTTCCAATGTCCATTTATTCAGGACCAGGTTACAGCCATTTGCTCTTGTGTCAGAGATGTCTTTTAGTCTCCTCCCTCCCGAGTACTCAGCCCCCTGGAGTATCTATGGATAGCTGTCAAAAAGTTCAGCTTTTCATTTACTCAACTAAATAAGTGAAGCCACAGGACTCTCCTCCCCTAAAACAGGCTGACCTGAACTCTGGTTATCGCAGTAGTCAGTTATTATTTTCACAATAATACACAGATTATACATAAGTTTTAATGGTATCCTGTTCAATGGTGCCAACACTGCCTTACATCTACAGAAAATACCCACTCCCTATACTCTGGAAGCTGTATTCACCGATCGGGTGCTGCATGCACCCAAGCAGTTTTCTCTGTTGTTAACAAAGGAGCTTTCAGCTTTAGGGAAAGCATGAGGAATTTCTGTTATCACCTGGAAGCCTACACTGGAGACCTCTTAGGAAAAGGCACATGAGTTTTCTCATCCAGGAGAGGAGGCCCAGGAACAATCCTGATGCAGCTATTAGCAAAGCAAATTCAGTGCTAGGATGCATCAGGCAAGATTTCTCTAGCAGAAGCAGTAAGGACTGTCTTAGTGTATTACTAATGAGCTAAACAGTGACAGTGAAAAATCCTAGACAGTATAATCTGATTGCCCATACTGAGAAATTGCTGGGATGGTCTCCAGCATCACAGAGTCATGGAGTTCTTTTGGGACATGATACTGTCCCAAACAATCCTTATACATGGCTTGGGACTTAGCATATAGTGGGGACCATTCAGCATATATGTTTTCAGTGTGGGGACCCTGTTTTAGAGGCTGGGAGAGGTCAGCTGCATGGGTGCACATCACTGTGGTCCTAATGACCTCACTCCTTGAGAACGGTCTCACGTAAATTTAATTTCTGAGACTAAACATAGCTATTGACACCTATGTACAGCTCCTCATCTGAGGTGCTGTGCACAGTTCTCATCATCCGTATTCATGACAGAGGAGCTTGAAGGCTGCAACCACAGCTCTTACACAGCGACAGACACCAGAATATGGCCATCCACATCCTTAATTCCTAACACAGTCCCTGGTTCTTGAGTTTTGGCCAAGATAACACTCCCAAGATAACTCCTGGGAAAAGGCTGGACACCGTCTTAGCCCCACTCAGTTCTGGAGTGACAGAGATTTTGGCTGTAAGGGCACAGCCCAGCTGTGCCAGGTGGTATCTGGACCACTGAGTGGGCCCTGACCCATCCTATTTGCTAAGATAATTGCAGCCGAACTAGACGAGATGCAGAGAAGGGCTATTTGGGTCACCAAGAGAAGGCAAAATTAATTCTATGAGAGCAGGTAAAAGAGATCTTGAATGCTTTTGAAAAATTCCCTTTATACTCAAAGAGAGTTTTATGTACAGAAACTGTCCATAGCCCCTGGAAATTTGGTTCTCCATTCCTTCCACTGGAACATCCCAAATGATTTCAGCTGTCACATGTCATATCTGAGAGACAGTCAGCTTTGACACAATATGTACCTTCAAATGGATACAGGACTTCTCCGGGAGGCAATGACAATTGCTGAGCATGATTTCCTTCCCAATAAATACGAAAACTCCACAGGCAGCAGTCAAAAGAAATTTATCCTCTTTAAGACATTTCATATGAATCCCCTTCTTTCCTCTCTCCCTCTGCTGTCTGTTTCCTCTCTCAAGGAAACTGGCAGAGTGGATAAATTCAAGGCTTACCTGTCTGAAAAACAAAGGGACCTAGAGTAATGAAAGTCCCAAACCGTGAAGATGTGTACATAACTAGGGTCATATCAGGTTTTCAGATATCTAGTCTCTGTTGTTACTGTGTCACTCTGTGTCCATTGCCAGCTATTGACTGTTATCCAATACAGCCAGTCCCAGAGTTAAAGAGTGAAGGACTCCCTCTTGGCATGTGTATAAAGCCTACTGCAGTGAGTGTTTTGACTTGTTAGAACTCCTAGTTCTACTTACACAATGCTTAAACTACAATATTTGTCACAAATTCAGGTATCTTGCCTGAGGAACCAGGGAGGGGATGAGAAACACTTACCTACCTTTTTCTTTTAATGCAAAGGAAAGACTCAAACATGGTCCCCAATTTGGGACATGTTCAGACCAAAGGTCTAACAATGCAAAACCCTCTTTTCCTGGGGATACCATCAGTTCTTCCTCCTCTGATGGTGTCTGAGAGGAAGTAAGTAAAGTATATGCAACCTTTTGGAGAGAACACCTGCAGAGAGGGATCAATGCCATGGACTACAGGGGTGCAGAAGCACCTCCATCCACTTCCTTGCAACTCTGAGGAAGGTGCCTTGGGACTAATCCAGCTGTCGTCTTGTCCCTCCCTACCAGCTGCAGGCACCCCCTGCTCAGTATGCCACCAGTCCAGCTTCTCCTCTAGGGCTCCTTGAGTTTTGCTCTGTGTATGTACATCAATGCACTAAGCACAGTGATCCAAGAGCCAGTGGCTTAGGACTTTCATTACAGGTGCTTCTCAAACATGTTTATCCACGCGTCTAATGCAATTAGAGTTAATTTTTAATTATTTAACGCTGCTAATTTTTACCATTTTGAGATACATATATACTCCTCACTTCATTCATTTCGCGGTTGTGTTCTAAGCAATGTGTCTTCTAAAACCCTTTGATCCATAAATCAAAAGGTAACCTAATGAAACAAGTGATCATAAATAGATATGCATGCTTGAAAATAAGAATTTTATCATGGAAAGCATGTAGGTATAAATAGGAGAAAATCAGAATTTATGGACTTTATAAATATACCTAAACTTACTCTCATAGCCTATCAGCATGATTAAAGGATTCCAACTTGTCTCATATCACAGTAGGGAATATGAGACTTACAGGGATGGAGAAATGTGCCTACAGTCACACTTGACACCAAACTGTGAATTCAGTTGAGATTTCCTGACCATCAGCTCATAAGTGAATCATGATGAGAGAAAAGAGTCAATTAGGACAGCTCTAGGAGCATGAAATAGCTCTAAATATCTCTTTATAGCCATTAAGCCATGTTCCTTCAATATGGCACAGCAAGAGACACAGGGAAAGGACAAGGAAACACAAGCCTGGTGAAGATGATTGTCACCCTCCTAATCTCTGTCAACTGTAACTCTGCAGGTGTTTGCTGCCAGCAAACAAAATCGCCAGCATTGGCCACCTCGGAAACAAGCAGCCCCTCATTCAAGAATGAAAAGCAAATGGGTGTTTTAAACCTACCTGCAAACCGCCCTGACCTTACACTCCTCTATAAGGAAGGCTGTGTATTACAAAAAGAAAGTGTTGTTTAAAGAGAGATTATTAGCTGGTTGAAGAGCATGTCCAACAGAAGCTCTGGGAATAATAAGGAGCGTTTAAAGCAGATTGCCTGCCCCATTCAGATGTGTCAAGGAGCTGATCCAAAGACACCCAGGAACTTTAAAAGGCGCTGGAGGAGGCCCATCAGTTTCTAGCACTAATAGGAGCTGAGCTGTTAGTGCTTTTGCATGACATCCTGTAAGAAAAAGCACTGACATTTGGCTTACTCAGGAGAGATTTCACCATCTGTTATTGTAGAGACCCGATAATGATACAAAAAACAAATAAGCGAAAAACCCTAACACTCTGTCACCGTTTCAAATTTAGTGAGGTCTTAAAATATTCCTGCACAGGTAGAAGATTTTGCTGGAGGAGAATCAACACAGCAATGGGCTCAATTACATCCGAGTTTCCTGTGTAAGATCTGTCAAGCAACTCCTATCATCACATCTGTAAGTGAGTGTGAGTAATGGGTTTTATTTAAATTCATGTGGTATTTACTACCTACACTCAGACAGATAATGGACAGATAGCAGAACAATGATCAGCAAGCGGCTACCACTTAATTCCTGTTTTATTCTGCAGCTTGCCTGCCTTCATCTGTCTTCCCTTCTGAAGAAGTAAGCACGTTCCTTCTGTCTCAGATGGAAATGCAATGGCATATTATGAATGCATCGCGAGTTTTCCATTTCCCATCAAAAATCATGACAGTGATAAAAAAATAAAATCCCACAGTATTTGTTTCCAAAAGCATTCACCTCCTTGCATATACGTTTAGCTTTCTGCAATTGGATTTCTTATCCCTCAAAAGGCAGAGTCAACAAACTTCTAAGTAGCAAATATAACATTTAAGAGCTTATTTGCCTTTCCAAAAAAAATAGGTACCAAGTATGGTGGTAAGGGCAGAGCATCCTAAGAAATATTGAAATAATCTGTTGACTTGCTGCAGTTCTATTGATTTGAGAAGCACAAAGAGAATATGCTGAACAGGAGGAAAAAAAAAAAAAACAAAACATTAAATAGCATCACGTTAATGCGATAGTAAAACATCCTACATACTCTCATCACTGTCAGCTTCCTGCAGGAAGAAAATATGTGTTCAGCCCTGAAAACTACCTCCGTTCAATACGAGTATTGGTACGCATTCATTTGCTCTAGCTATCTGAATTCCTTTGGGTTTAGTGAAGCTGTCAAAACCTTATAAGTGCGAATGCTGTTTTGTAAGTAAAATTAATGACTCCTTTTCTGCTTCCCATATTTTAAAGCTTTAAATGAGTCTTAATGCTGGGGGGAAAGGGGAAGGGTAGCGGAGGGGCTGTCAAAATGGAACTGTAAATCTTCTGGCGTTTAAAATCTTAGACCTGATTGACCCCATGACAATGCTGCAGACCGGCATTTATCTTGGTGTTGTAAAGCAAGCAAACTATCTTTACCCAGGCATGAATCCCACTTCGCAATCTGTTGTAACTAACTAGGGTATGAGGCTCAAGTGGAACACTCCAGTCAAGCAAGTAAACATCGGAAAACAAACAAAAGCATTTGCATTTGTAGAAGTATTAAATATATTTGTAGTATGCCCTTTGAGTGTGTGTAAGTGTTCAAGTAAGCAGACAGGGATGTGAATATAGATGTAAGTTAGTTATTAAAAAATATTTAAATATGTGAATAATTAGTATCAATAATAGCTCACACTTGCCAGAAGAGTGTGTACTGAGGTTTTAGCTGATGCTTGTCATGATATCGGCTCACAGACTATGGGTTGCTTGAGGAGAGGGCTTCCTCAGTGTCCAGATGCCCCAGCACATTGTGGGCTGCACCCTGAGTGTAGGCTGGCTATTTTCAGTACAGTGAGGAGGACTTCCCAGCAGCAACCTGCTTACGGCTGCAAGATGAAGGCTGGTTTCAGAAAGCACTGTCAGCCTGCCAAGCACCACTGCCTACAAACTGTCCATCTGTGCCAGAGGCTCTATCCCAAGGGGAATTTAGACTTAACTCAGCAGAGGTACTGACACCCTCATATTTTAGCTGACCATGCTGTGCTCCCCCACAGTCATTAGAAGGCTCTCCAGAAAGCACTTTGGAGCAGAAGCCAGACCTAGGTGCTCTCAAAATCCTATGAAGGAACATGTATGAGCCCAGAAAGGAGAGGGAGCCCAGGAAAAACGGCTGGATTATGACTTTTTCTTTACATGCAGAGACAACCCCACATGCCTAGTTTAATCGCTCTTCCGTCAATCCATTCAGAGGGTGCAGGAGATACAATGCTCTGGAGAGTATCCCCTGCTTAACCAGGGTGTGTGCTTCCAGTTCTTGCTCCACATACCAATATACTCTCTCAAAACCCAGAAAAACATCTTTCCTTGCAAGATAAGTCACAAAACTGAAGTCAGGTCTGAGACATGTCATCAGCTGAATGAAATCTGGCTGAAGCCTGGAGAAGATGGCAATTATGTTGCTGCCTAATGGGGCCAAATCTCTGCTGCAGCCAGGCACATACCTAATTCACCTCTATGAGAAGAAGAACAGAATGTACCCACGATTCACTGGAGGTGTGTGTAGCACACTACAACCATTAATCCTTAGGATGCAACCACAAGGTCAGAAAGTAATATTATACTTATTTATATAGGCACAAAGAGATGAGCCAAAGACAGAGAAGAGGCTGGAACCAAGTGTCAGTGCACTGTTTTACTTACTGGATTGGAGCCCTTCCAACAAATGGAAGAGGATTTTGTATATTGTATTTTGAGCCCAAAGCCAATAAAAAAATTTTCATGGTTTTTAATGAGTTGACTGTAGTAAATATGGGTTGTACATGTGTTTTCCTAAGAGATCTGGGGAAGTCAGTCTTTAAATCAGAGATTGTCATAAAGTCAAAAAGTGCTGAAGGACGCCTTCATAGAAGATGCCAGGATTTTCTCCTCATAAACAAAAAATGNCGAAGGACACCTTCATAGAAGATGAAGGCTTCTAAGGGCTTCTTAGGCTTCTTAGGGCTACTAAGATGATTAGGGGACTGGAACACCTCTCATATGAAGATAGACTAAGGGAATTAGGTCTCTTTAGCCTGGAAAAGAGGCGTCTGAGGGGGGACCTAATTAACACTTATAAATACTTGAAGGGTGGGTGTCAGGAGGATGGGGCCAGGCTCTTTTCAGTGGTGCTCAGTGATAGGACAAGGGGTAACGGGCACAAACTTGAGCATAGGAAGTTCCACCTAAATATGAGGAGGAACTTCTTTACCTTGAGGGTGGCAGAGCACTGGAACAAGCTGCCCAGGGAGGTGGTGGAGTCTCCATCTCTGGAGACATTCAAAACCCGCCTGGACGCGTTCCTGTGTAACCTGCTCTAAGGTGGCCCTGCTCTGGCAGGGGGGTTGGACTAGATGATCTACTAAGGTCCCTTCCAACCCTAGGATTCTATGATTCTATGATTCTAAGATGCCAGGTTTTTCTCCTCATAAACAAAAAATGAGCATTCAGGTCACTTTGAGTGGTTCTGATCTAATGTTGTAGACCTCTTTTCTCTTGGTTCTGCTACTGGCTATGCAGTCACTTCCCCACTGAAATTCATCACCTTTCTGGACAAATAGCTTTGTAAAGTGTTAGTGCTGTGACCGTTGTGGTCTAGTTTAAATGAGGCAACATTTGAAAAGAGAAATGGAAATTCAGTTGATGTTTTGAGGAAAAACTAATAAGCTTTGGATAATGAAGACCTGAAAAAGAACGTTGGTACCCCGTAGGGGTATTTTTGCAGCTATATCAGTCTTTTAAGAGGAAACAGTTCTTGTGTATGGACTGGGTTGTACTGAAGGTAATACCTCGCTATGCCTCTAGCTGCTTGTTCTCTTCATTGTTCTTAGGCACTGATGATCTCTGAAAGTTAGATGCTCACACAAGGAAAGAAGTGATCTTTGCTTCTTCTGCCATTGATTCATGCTATACTTTTTTTTTTTTTTCTCCACAGTTTCTCATTAGTAGAATACATAACATTTATCCTCAATCATAAAGAGATTTGTACGTGGTGGAAAACTACAAAATATTCTTGTTTACTAACTCACCTAGTGAAAAGGAGAGAGCTGTTCACAACTCCATGAAAAAAAATATTTCTGAGAGTAAGGGTTAGGTGTTCAAAACAGAGAAGTAACCAAAAGAAAATGAGGTGTGTTGCAGGTTTACTTCCCTGTTGCCTTACTGAGCCAGTCCCCAAGTGAAGATCGTGCCATTACTTTTGACTCATGATATGCACTGAAGCACAACTAATGCTCTCCTGTAATTGTTTCCTGAATGCTGAAAGCAGCCAGAAAGCCCACATGCACGCGTACATATATATACTTATTGCTACTCTTAGGCCGAGGGAAATTTTATAAATTGCTAACCCTGTCTGGAACTGTGTTGCTTCCAACCGAACATCAGCACATTGATGTGAGCAGCAGATCTAGGAGTTGAAAATGTGTTCTCTGAAACAGCAGGTTTAACAGCTGAAAGCATCAAAGCTCTGAGCCTCCATGCTGGCCAGATGATGAGTTTTTAATTTCTTCTTTGTGGCTCCTGAGATGCAAGAGATAAACAGGAACAAATTTGTAAGTTGACCTTTAAGTATCAATGGAGAAAGTTTGCACCATCTATCAGAAATGAAGATAATCAATTGATGTATTTGTATGGATCTCTAATAGTCATGTTAATATGGTCCGCGTGCTCATTTTGCAGATCTGTTTGTTCCTATACTCAATACATTTACAATGAGGACCTACCCACGCTTGCAGCAGTCACTCAGGGGCACCAGCATAAATCTGGTAAAATTGATTAGTTCATTTGCATATGTGTCAAGTAAATTGTTGCCCCAGGCAGTGAATGCAGGGGTGTCCATATACCTTAGGACAACATCCAGCTCTACATCACACGTAGATATCTATTAAAGTTCTCTGACTTTCTTACTACACCTATTCAAAATGCATGTACTATGTACAGGATCCATCAAATAAGAGAGGGAAGGAGGGAGGACTTTAATTTTTCCACTTGAAAAATTATGGACCTTTCATTTCTATGCCTTCCCACATAACAATCTTATTTAATTTAAGATCTTAAGGGGTTCTAAATAAACTCCTAAGATTCAGTTTAAGCACAACACATTCATTCAGGATGAATGAATAATTCTGGATAGCTGGAACAAGAGAACAAAAAGGTTTTAATATTAGCAATGGGTCAGATCCATCACTTAATTTGGCCATTGCATTGCACAGCCGTTTGTTCCCTTGATCACAACCCTAGCCCAAAACAGTCTGTTGGTACCAAAGAACTCAGAGTTCAATCCTACAGTGCTCCTGACTCAATGAACTAGTGGAGCCAGTCAAAGGTCTCATGTTGAATCAGCAACTGACACTAATTCTTGAAATCAGCTTGAAAAGTGTATGAGTTTTCTCTTAGTGTAAGGGGCCTTCTCAGTGGTGCCTGCTGCTAAAACTGTCAAAACCTTTCCCATCCCATGGCTCTTTCAAGACCTAATTGAATGGGAATGCAGGGTGTGGTCTGCTTGAGGCTCAGTCTAAGGTGAGCTGGGAGTGGCCTGAGGATAAGAAAGTTCCAGCCTCAAAATTTCTTCACAAACAGAGATGGAAGGACTGCTGCTTTGCCTTTAAAAATAAATTCTAGCAAGTTTTTCTTTAAAAAGCAATTGCAGTTACTTATGCTCTGAAACAGGACACCGAGAGTGAGCACAAGAGTCATTTGGTCGAGACTTTCGCTAAACCTCTGAGAATAAGCTGAAGCTGGGCCGTTACCACCCCTTCACCACAATCACCGCTTTACACATACTCAGGAAGACCTTAAGAGACCAGTAGCTGAAGCCTTTAAAAAACCTGTCCTTGCTGAAAACACTTGAGCCTCTCAGCCTTTCTAGTGCCATCCAGAATAATCCCACACAACAGAGAAGGAGGCTACATTGCTTTGCTCTGTCTCCTTGGGACCGGCTTATCCATGCAAAGAACGACAAAAGCGCAGAAGCAAAGCCACGGTTTTACTGCAATGGCTTTTCACAGCAGCCAGCCATGGTAGGGCTGACCACCAGAAGAGTCTCTTCCCCTTTGTCAGCACAGTCAGGTAGAAGGAAAATAAAAAATCGTGCCACTGAAATGTTAAGGGCATCCAAAGTGTCTTGCAATGTACAAATAGCCTGGGAGAATAAGGCCTGGAAGAGGAAGACAAGGAGATTGCAACCAGGAACAAGGAGTGGGATATGCCTGAGAGCTGCTGAAGGACTGAACTGAGCAGTGATGGATGAAGGGAGCATTCACAGACTGAAGAAATGGGACTTCTAGCATTTGCAATCCTACTGTAAAAATCAAACCTCCTACATGCAAGCACCTTAACTGCAGAGTACCAAGTTAACTCACCAAGTTTGTGCTGGACTAACTGGGGCATGCGGTAGAGATAATAAGAGCATTTATCTGTCATGCATGCAAGCTTATAGATTGATAGATCATTTGATCTGTATGACTGTATTATGGATTTGCCATTAGCTTTCATCTTTAGCCATGCTGACAGAATCAAAAACCGCATTTATTACACTTGGTAGGTTTTAATCGACTTTGCATTTTCCTGTGAGTAGAGTTGGAACACAGATAATCTGCAAAAGACACTGACAATCTTCCAGTTTATTTTGGTTTATTCATATTTTTCCAAAAAAAACCAAGCCAAAAAGCATATCACTGTTGTATTCTCCTGTAAAAGCTTTACATAAGATTTGAAGGAGAATAAGCTAGCATTAGCCGTGCAAGAGAGAAAGATGCAGTGCAAGAAAAAGCTTATCCTCTGGGCCTGATGAAGAAAACAGCTCGAAGCCAGCAAATCAGTGATCCCAGAATGAAACTCAAACACTGCCCATAGAGAGAATGGATTTGCAAAATGTGAGTTCTTCCTATTTCATATGGTATTGCTCCTACTTGCTGAGGGGGGCTTTTTAGTACTAAGGCACAAGTTCTGATGCTATCAAGGTTTGATAGCATATAAACAATGTGACAGAGGGAGCGGTCTTTAGCTATATCAAAAAGCTGGGAGTGCACGAAGGCGAATCCATCTTATCTAGACATCTTTGTTGTAGATGGCTGGATGCGCACTGACTTAACGTGGATTTTAACAATATGCTCCATAGTGCAGGGTGTGATTCGGTTGAAAATAGATGTCTCTGGTGAAATTAATTGCATGCTGACCTCTTTTGGCTATGCTGTCCTCATTGACTAAATGGGAGTCTAGAGAGTTCATTCGATGCAGAAAACTCCATTGTCCGGCTCCACAGTCCCTGTTCGCTGTCAGTAGAGAGAAATAGATATGGTTGGGTGCAATTTATTTCATCCTATTCCAATGTCTAAAGTATATTAGATGAATCACATCCTATAATTGACTAATTCCATGAGTAAAACCATGCTATTGGCTTATATAACAATAGGAGATGTTTAAACATTAGAGCCTGGGATGTTGCAAGGATAGAGGAGTGCTCAGAGCACGCTCTGATCTTTTGAAGGCTGGTTTCCTGAGGAAATAGGGCTTATACAATTACATTAACTGTCAATTCCAATGAAGTTTGAATGCTAGCCAGTTTCAACAAAACTGTGCAAAATAAAGACCTCAAAGACATTCATTTGCTACGGGTTTCCTTTTAAGGGAAGGAAGGTGGCTGAGTAAAGAAATGAAGAACAAGACTAAAACCCCACTGAAAAAGAAAGGCCTGAAGAGTGAGCTCAAACACAAAAGCAGACGCTGGTGAATCCTCCCTGGAGAAAATCACAGGAAAAGAGACTTCCCATACAGTCCTTTGCTCGGATTGGCTATATCACTGTTGTAACCTATCTTATCATCATCTGGAAACTGCCAGAAAATGTGTCTGTCTTGGAAAAAATAAAATGCCCTGGCCTTACACAATGTCAGAAAGTAAACACCGAAGCTGAGACTCAAGTGTCGTCTGGAGATAGCCTGTGTTCGCGTGAAATCAGAAGTTCAACTCTGAATTCAGTAAACCCCTATTTCACACCTTGCAGCCTTGTTTTAAAGAGGAAAGCTACAGGTAGGGCACACTCAAATCACTCAGTAGCTTATCCAAGCCATCAAGAAATCCTTAAGTCAGAATGACTGACCATCTCTGACACCTGCTACCTCTGCATGAGATATTGCGGGTTGTGGATGGAGGTGTCTGTCCTGCGACCCACTAGGATGTACTGAAAACATGCAGCCTGTGATAAAACGTAGGCTGTTTCTTAAGTTTTGTCTTTGTTTTATATTTGAGAGCGACCATGGGATTTACCTTTTTTAAATATTGTCACCTACTTTCACAGAACTCCATTGTTTTGCAAGTCTGTTTTTCATTCTTGTGTGTAATAGGAAAAGGCAAAGCATTTTGGCCACACTGATATTGCTTTCATGAGAAAAAGTGTGCCAGCACCCTCCATAGCCAGGCAGCTGGGCCTGAGCCCTGAAGGGAGGATATTTCACTGCTTGTTGACAAACTGAGTGTGATAGCCCTAAAAGCGCATAAGGTCATTTAATTTTAAACTCTGTGAACTGGAGTTCTATTCCCCTGCAAACCGCTGTGAGGCTTAAACGTCTAGGATTTTGTCAAAGCTACCCTTCTGCCCCAGAAAACAAATTTCAAAATTTCCCCTCATAATTCCTTCCCATTTAGGGAATTGTTCTCCATCCACAATTCCCTCTCCCCAGGTGCTATTAGCGAAACCCCCAGAATTTTTCATCCTACTGCTGGAGCAGAGCCACTTCCAGGGCCGTCATTTGCTTCCTGATTTCTCTCCTTGCTCAAAGACACATCTGCAGTCCATCACCTGTGATGTAGGGTCCTCCTCCTCTTAGAGCCATGGGGCTGGCACGGGGGGTAATGCCACAGCCCAAGCCTCCCCCTGCCCATTTACTCCCCACACATCTGCACGATGGTAAGAAGAGAAGATCTGCAGAGATGGCTCTTCTCTGTCATCTCGCTGCCCTGTGAAACAAGCTGTGGATCTAGAAGTATATGCTCTTGTGGGGAATGTGGCCTGGATCACAATCTGGCATGTAGGATTCCTAACCTACTTTCTTCCCATGCATCTGCTCTTGTGGCTTCTCAGATGACATTTTTCAATCACTGTTCGACAGAAGAAACTGGGGCAATTGTCAGAGAAGAACATTCACTGCGTGCCTGCTGCTGCGTGGACATTTCTGCTGGTGTTCCTGCAGTCAGTAGAAATGTTTGCAAACTTCTCCCCGATCAAAGCCGGAAAGTGCAAGCAAAGCAATGAAATCCACACCTCCTGTTCAGTTTTGTTAACAAATACAAGTAGTGACTCTTGGCGGGTTCCTGAATTCTTTAATAGGATTATTATTCATTCATGCTGGCCTCAGTGAAATTTAGGATGTAAGTATTAATCTTAAATTGCAATGAGAATTGTAATAACAAGAAAGCTTGTTATTACAAGGCACATGGGCCACACAGAAAGAATATTCAGCCCTGGCCCTCCCAAAATAAATCAGATCTAACTCCTCTTGGAGTGAGAGAGGAGTACAACCCTAATGTGGACTGTACCTTCCAAGAAATAAAAAAACTCTATAAACAACCATGTAAAACACTTTTAACTCTTCCTTGACCAAAATTGGGTGGCTGGCTCCAGTAAGGGATGAAAGAAGCACAGTTAGGACCTAGATTCATGCTGCTTCGCTTTCAGCCTTTGAGGCAGTGAAGTCAGGGTTGTTTTCACCTTAAGCTCCTGCTTTCCGCAGTGGAGGCAGCACACAACTTACTGCCTCCCCACACGCTCCCTCCCTCCTGTAGCAGAGGAGGCGGTGAATGGGCATCTCCCACACCCTGCCCATGTCCACCATGAAAAGAGATTATCAACAGAGCAGCTTTCGGCTCTTGCCAGCCAGCAATGAATGGTTCACTCCTGCATGCCTACCTTCTTGCCATTCTAGTTTTTACCCCAGGTTAGGGAGCCACCTCACCAATTTCCTTTTAGAAGCAGCTTTACTCTATTCATTTCCAAATTCCATATTCTTGTACCATTAACAGGATCTAAAACATATATAACCTCCACCTTCCCAGGAGTAAATCCACTCCCAGGATGCTCAGCTGCAAACAGAGACTTTTTTTTTCTGTCCATAACTCTTCCAGCCTGTTTGAGGTCCTAGTAGGTTTGGCATCCTTGTGGACTAGTTATCTAACTGTATTTTAGGAAAGGATTTCCCAAGGACTTTTTATGAAAAAGGAGCTTGGTGGCCAAAATGTCTTTCTCTGAATAATTTTTACCAATTAGTGTGCCTCATCCAAAGAGTAAAAAATGAATAGGGACACCTTCATCTTGCTTTATATAGGATGTGGCCGTATGTAAGAGGAGAGGACAAAGTTTGTACAGGTTTAGAAAGATGTGAGTCTCCTAAATTGTTGAGATTATTCATGTTGGCCCTTCCTCTACTCGATCATCTTGTCTGAGATTTGGCACCATGGAGCAGCTCCTTGCAAGGAGTCATAGACATGTGGTTTGCTTTGTCCTACAACTCAGCCAGGCCCTTCATCTGCTGCCAGGCACACTGATTCAGAACAGCAGTACCATTCAAGAGACTCTAAATAGGGCCTGTGTCTTTCCTTGCCTTCATTAGGAAGGAACTCCCCCCTTGTGCTATCAGACCATGAAGTATTCTGACAGAGGTATTGAGGATCAGGCTGGGCAGCCTGCGAATTCAGTCCTGTGGGTGATCAGATGGCTGAAATGTCATTTATTGTCAGCACAGAGAAGAACAAAGACAGATCCAGCCTTAGAGAAAGCTGTTTCCTGCACCACGCTGAGCAGAAGGTGCCAGACCACGGGTGGCAAGGTCCCCGGGGTGTCCTGGAGCCATTGGCGACTGGAGCCATGGCTGGCCGTCAAACAGTGGCTTCACACAGAACACTGTCGCATCTCTTCTTTCATAATTTGTGCTAAGTGGCTCTCTAAATTTTGAGTTAAGCAGTTGTTGCCATAGCGATGGCCATTTAGAGCGAGAGAAGGCAGCAAGTGTGTTGGGATGTGAGGTTCTGGCTGTTCACATAAATATATATATGTGTGTGTACATACACTGCTGGGGAGCTGCATGAAAGGAGCCAAGCAAATAGCTTACACCAGATCTGAGGAATGGACAGAGGACACGGAAAAAGAAGCAGCTTGCTTCAGGCTGGAGGTTTTTGTTCCAGGATTGTTTGTTCCAGGATACACCTTCACCTACAAAGAGCTGGGTCCAAAATGCAAACGAGCCCGAGCAGTGACTGACATATCTGGTTTCTTACGAGCAGAAGTCACTCCCTCACCCAGGACAAGGCATGTTTCTTACTGCCTTTGTGGGATACATCTTTGCAGAAACAGGAAAAAATTACTTTTATGGGTTTATTTTCATTAAATAATTTAAAAAAAACCCCAAAAACATACCCTTACTGATAGCTCTTTTGCAGGAAATGCTTTTCAGCTACCTAGTCCCAGTGTTTATACTAGCTTATTTGCCAGGGCACAGGCTGTCAAAATTCAATAAATAATGCACGTATTGTATTACCTCATCTTAGGGCCTCTTCTAAGATTTTTCTGCACTCCTAGGGCTAGCATTTCTGGTGTTCACAGAAAGATGGAGTCAGAACTCCTGGGTTTTATTGCTTGCTTTATGCCACCTTTCTAGGGGGTGAGAAAACTCTATGAGCTTAAATACCTACAATAAGGGCAAGATCCTGCCCACATACCTGAGTGCATTTTCCTGGGTATTTTGGCAGAGTTTGATCTTCCTCTGACTAAATGTGGTTAATAATTGGAGTTAGGTCTCACCTGGATCTGCAAATGCAGGCAGTGCCTGAAGATAAGTGCTTTGGGAATTCTCAGCCTGAGAGCGAGTTTTAGGTCCCCGAAGCACTAACTGATGCAGAAGAGCAGGCAGTTTGCATCACTGGCTGGGACTTGAATTTTGTCAAAGTCCCAAATTAGACTGATTGTGAATGGCCTTTTTAAAGTCCATAAATCCATTGCAGGGTATCCAAGTTTGAAAAATGTAGCCATAAACTTATTGTGGCATAACTTGTCTGTCCGTAAGCCCAGGCAGGGTCATGTATCAGAATTAAACATTACTGGTCCCTGTAAGGATGCCCAATTTAAAGTTTGAGACTATTTTTGGGCCCAAAAGAGGGAAATAAATCCGAGTATTTTCTAAGTATACCTCTATACTGTTGCTTGTTTCTCAGCAAATACAAACTGCCAGCTCCTCTTCCCTGCCGGTGACATTACCTGCTTCCAAGGGCAAGCCGAGCGAATGGCAGGTAGGAGAGATTGAGGATATTGTTTCTATCAAGTTCCCAGTGGTACTTTCTGGCAGAGGCAAGGCAGTCTCACACCTTTCTTTGCTGACTGGAAAAGAAAAACTCGAAGAGGATCTCTAAGTCAGCAAAACATATAGGTTTCAGTAGTTTACTGATTTACCACCGCTGCAAATTAAGTTCCTTAAAATTTTAAGAATAATCCAGTTCCCATAGATAGCTGAGGGTAGCTTTTGTTTCCAGTAAACTTCTATGACATTTGTGATTAAAATTATAATGGCAGAAAGCACAATTCACAATCAATTATGTTTTATTAATGGCTTTTTAATACACGCCACAGCCCAGTAATCATGAAGATGTTCAACACCGTTGTTCTAAAATCAGCTAATAGCAGGATGTAATTTGCAGCCTCTCTGCTCACTTACAAAACACTTGCTCCGTTAATTGTGATTTCACACTCCGCTGAATGCTGTAGCCTGGAGGTAACATCCATGTGATGGAAGAGTTACCAGTCTGGGCTCTGGGAGAGGGGGGAGAAAGAATCATTTTGAGAGAGGCTACTGTTGTTAAATTTTTAATCCTTTTATGTTAAAAAAATACCCCAATAGCTCAGCAACAAAGAGCTACAATGCACTGCTAAAAAATTCTTTATTTTCTTAATAAACCTGAACAGCCTTTTCCTGGTTTGATCCCTCTCTATTGCTTTGTGTTGTTATCGAGAACACAACAAAGCCTATGACCGGCAGGTGAGACCCTGTTTGTGTAATTGGGTACCTGCCTTCATCTCACATTGTAGACGCCAGGTGAACTCGTCTGCCTAAAGCAAGTGCCTTAATTTTCATTAGCAAGATTTTTGTGCCTTTGGTGGTCTCCTTGTGTCTTAAATCTGAATAGGCAGGAGATTCTCCCTGGGGGAGGTCAAAGGTGCCTAAAATGTTGCCATATGTTAAGTATGCGAGTTAGGCAGATTGAATCTCATCAGTAAATGGTCAGTGGTGATGAGACACAGCTCAGCACTGAACAGCCATGGGCAAGGCAACAGCTCCTGCTCTGAAGCGCCTCCAGTGCATATGTCAGAGAGAGAAACATTGCCTCGTTTGACAAATGATAGAAACTATCTGAACTTGGAAAATTCCCAGATGAGTGTTTTGTACTGCTGTGGGAAGCTGGGAGATACAGCTCAGACCTGACAGGGATGGGAGCACCAACCTGGTAAGGCTTTTATTTGATTTGTGAATAAGTCACAGTGCGGGGTGAGAATGAGCTATGCAGGAGCTTTGCCCACTGCTGTCCATTGTCTTTGCTATTCCAGTTTCTATTATTCCGAACAGTGATGTGGAAGGCACCAGGCCAGGTTTGAATGCCACTATTTAGGGATCCAGGCCAGGATTAGGTCACATTTGGACAGATTAGGTGGTAGCAGTAGTCACAGAATCATAGAAACATGGAATACTTTGGGTTGGAATGGACTTTTAAAGGTCATCTAGTCCACCCCTCCCTGCAATGAGCAGGAATATCTTCAAATAGATCGGGTTGCCTAGAGCCCTGTCCAACCTGGTCTTGAATGTTTCCAGGGATGGAGCATCTACCACTTCTCTGGGCAATCTGGGACATAGTTTCACCACTTTAATTGTAGAAAATGTCTTCCTTATATCTAGTCTAAATCCACCTTGTTTTAGTTTAAAGCCATTACCTTTTATCCTATCACGACAGGCCCCACAAAAAGTTTTTCCCCATCTTTCTTATAAGCTATTGAAAAGCTTATATTTCAGTATAAGCTTTTCAGTACTGAAAGACCACTATAAGTTCTCCCTAGAGCCTTCTCTTCTCCAGGCTGAACAACCCCAGCTCTCTCAGCCTGTCCTCACAGCAGAGGTGTTCCAATCCTCCTATCATTTTTGTGTCCCTCCTCTGGACCTGTTCCAACAGGTCCGTGTCTTTCCTGTGCTGAGGGCCTCAAAGCTGGACACAGTACTCCAGGCGGGGTCTCACCAGAGTGGAGTAGAGGGGGCAGAATCACCTCGCTCTGCTGGCCATGCCTCTTGTGGTGCAGCCCAGGATGCGGTTGGCTTTCTGGGCTGTGAGTGCACATTGTCAACTCATGTCCAGCTTTCAATCTACCAATACCCCCAAGGCCTTCTCAGTGGGGCTGCTCTCAATCCCTTCATCCCCCAGCGTGTATTGATACTGGGGGTTGCCCTGACCCAACTGCACCNATCCTCCTATCATTTTTGTGTCCCTCCTCTGGACCTGTACCAACAGGTCCGTGTCTTTCCTGTGCTGAGGGCCTCAAAGCTGGACACAGTACTCTAGGGGGGTCTCACCAGAGTGGAGTAGAGGGGGCAGAATCACCTCGCTCTGCTGGCCATGCCTCTTGTGGTGCAGCCCAGGATGCGGTTGGCTTTCTGGGCTGTGAGTGCACATTGTCAACTCATGTCCAGCTTTCAATCTACCAATACCCCCAAGGCCTTCTCAGTGGGGCTGCTCTCAATCCCTTCATCCCCCAGCGTGTATTGATACTGGGGGTTGCCCTGACCCAACTGCACCACTCAGCTTGCTGTCTTCAAGTCATCCCACATGCAGATGGAGAAGAGAAAGGATGGGATGCACACTTAGCTGCTCTGCAAGGTCTGTATGACTGCAAGGCCGGCTGTGCTGGCAGCCAAATTGAATCTCAACAGAAGCAATAGTGAGAAAGGACTCTCTGCCCTCCACATATGCAGAGGCTCAGCCATATTTTGGCCCTGTTGTTGCAATGTGAGGGAAATGTTTTGGCAGAGGAGTGATGAGAGTGAAATCTGGCAGCTCGCGCCAATGCCATTCAGAGGGAGCCAAGAATGCACAGGCAGAGCACTTCGGCTGGAGCATGGACAGAAACTTACAGAGAAATCTGGGCCCAAGAAAAATCCTACAGATGTTGCAAGACCTAAGAAGTGGTTATTAGCACAAGACATAAACGAGGGCAGAAAAAGTAGATGCTTAAGGATCAAGTAAGAGGGAAAGACTAAGTACTTGTCTAAAGCCCAAATGCACAGATACTCCCTGGGGAACTGTACTTAGGTTGATGTTAACTTCACTCAGCTAAGCTTCACTTGCATTAAGCACAAGTGTTAAAGCTCCTCTTAGCTAAAAGTTTCATCCCAGGACATGATGCCAAAATGCCACGGTTCACGTTGTGCAGGACTGCTCTACACTTAGCCATTAACTCTCTCACCCAGCCTTTGACATTGCTGACCTTAGCCTGGCGATAGTGTCCCTGCACGACCTAGCAGAAATAATTGCTGTGACATCCACAGGTCACAGAATTCAGCTGCTCCTTTGTCCCCAAAGGCTTGATACTTCCACTTTTCCTATTCCATGTCTTTCTGGGACCACACAGGGAGACTGAGACTAAAGTCAACTAACACGCAATCAATAAGCAGGCAGCACTTGTCTGTTCATTGCTGTCTCTGTTGGTGTGCTTTCAGCTGTCGCCAATGCCTGGAAGAAACGAGCAGATGGATAAAAAGCAGTAGGATTCAGCTCAATCCAAAAAAGACAGACGGGAAGATGGTGGGACTTTCAAAGGTCTAACCCTGCATTACATCAAGATCATTACACCACAAATTGTCCAGATGGTGCAAAGCCTCAGGCTCATAGCTGGACTTCTCAATACACTTGAATGTACTTATTGTCAAAGTATGGAAGAAACTCTAACGAGTTAAGAGGCTGCTTGGCCTGACCCAGATCTCTAGTTCTGGTGGTATGCTCATTGCAGCTCTCTCTCCTGAGACCAAACTTACTACAGAAGGACTCCGTACCAAACACGCTCATTCGATATAACAAGTAGCAAAGATCCATATTTCCACACCACACTACTGTCTGGTAATCTCCAGGGGCTCCTTGCTCCTCACGAGGATAAATTAATAGGTCTTGTTCTAATCTATATAGTCCTTTAATATCTATAAACTTCAAGAGTATCACAACAGAGACAGCTGTTTTCCTGTGTGATTAATATTTTAAATTCTTTTTTTGAAACAGGATGAAAATAATACAGATCTCTGAGGAAAGGGCTGGGCATCTGTTTTATGTTGACATTGTAGAAAACATAAAGCATGACTTATTGATGCTGACACAGTACGAACAGTAGTGCAGTGTTCTGATTTTTCTTTTTTCTTATTCTAAAGTAAGTTTGTATTTTAAGAGAAATGGTCTCCATCTACACCGGCATATCTTCTTTTATGTATCATTCTTTACATTGAAATTGCCACTAAATTTTTAGGATTCTTTGAACTCCTCTACAGTGTGCTATGCATGGGATAAACATCTATGGCTTGTAGTCTCATGCTAGTGGTAATTTTATTCATTAGTGTTTTTCATGTATGGATTTCCAAGTTGAAATGAAAGGCACAAATTCACCTAGATGTAGAGCCATTTTTGAAATATTTCCCAAAGAAAGAAAAAAAATAATCTGAGATACAACAGCCAGCAATTCAAATTTAAAGCACTTTGATTCATTTTCACCAAATTTATGCATCAGCACCTGATTAACATTTCATGAAGGAAATTTCTCCATTTCCATGAAAGAAATTTACTTGTTTTCTCTAACTCACCACATTTTCTGCAACTTTTTTCTCTTTTTTTAGCTCCTGATTTAAGCTATCAGATTTCAGTCAGCCATAATCAAGATGTGAGCAATTTGTGTACCTGTTACCTTTCTATCACCATAAGGCTTGGGTTCCTTTACAAATATTTCTCTTCCAGAGGTGTTGGCATCTCTAATTATAGTTGGTAAGGAGCCTCAAGCTTATCCATCACTTTTTTCCAACGAAGTGAGACATCTTATCTTTCAGTGCAGTTCTCATCAGGCATTCAGGTCAAGTTATGGCAAAACACATATAAATGTGCCAAATGTTTTGGATTAGCAAGGCTGCTGTGCAAGTTATCCATGATCTCTGAGAGAAAGAAATCATGGCATTTAACTTATTATGTCAGTCTTGAAAGATGTGACAGAATTTTGAGCCGAAATTGGAGTTGTTTTAGAAATTCACTTCCTTAGCATAAGAATTGTAAGGCACAGCAAGGGTTTGGGGAAAGATATCTCTCTAATGGGATGTCCTTGGAGATGGATATACTGATAGAACTATTAACTTCAATGTTGTAATGTACCACAAGTACAATTGTGAGGAACCCTCCCTGTGACCTTCCACTAAACACAGGCTTCTTCCAAAGAAAGTTTAGTAGGGGTGGTAGGTGATATCAAGTTGACATATGGCTCCAGGCACCACAATATCACATTATAGTCCTGAATAATGCAGTAAAAATCCATTACTGACAAGCAGGAGCCACCCACAATAAAGCTAAACATAATCTTTCCAAGCACCCACGTCAGCTCCTGTTGCATCCTTTCTCAGGAAGCTGGGTACACAGATGAGCCCTGTAAAATACTGCAAAGGGGAGCAAATGTGGGGTAATTTATGATAGCACAGGGTAGGGATAAGGGGAAAATTTTCCAGAGCTTTAGCCCAGTCATGTAAGTTGTCCCACTTGCTAGTTAATGATCTTCAAAAATAGCTAGGAGATCTGAGATGCCTCAGCTCTCAATAATGTTTCCCATTCCATCCTTATAAGCAGAAAACTGGAAAGTCTACAGCTGTTGGATAAACTGGCACTGCCAACCATTGGTGCTGATATGGTGGAAGGTGTCAACAAAATTGTCATTGATGTATATACTCCTTTTATAATTCATCTGGTTAAATGAAAGATTCAACTGCACTTCTTTTCAGAGCTTGACACCTAGAAAAATAGACTGATGAGAGATTTAGCCTATTAAGAATTCACCCCTGAACTGATACCAGAAGGGGAGCTACTCTGCGAGCTGAAAGCAGAAAGCCTGCAGAAGACCAGAGCTGTCATGTGAATATAGGTCTGGAAGACAGCCATGAAAGATAGGTTTAGTTTTGGAGCAGTATCAGTGGGATACCAAATGTGGAAAAACCAGACATCCTCTTTCTCTTTCTTGTTGCTTTCACAAAAATCGAGAATGTGCACATCCTTGGTAAATAAACAAACTCACACCAAGAAATACTGGATTTGTACAATCAACTTTTTTAGAGGCACAGAATTAGTCCACTAAAACTGATTGTTCAGATCAAGAGACAAGGGTATTTTCAACAAGAGCAGCACAGCTGCCATTTAACACAAATGAGCTGTTTTTACTGAAGGAAGTGCTGACAGTGTCCCACAAGAGCAGATGTAGCTCTCCACTGTGGACCTTTGCTGGTGGAAAGAGAAGGGGCTCCAGAGTGTTGAGTGACATTGTTTCACAAGCCAAGTGCTGATGGATCATAGAATCATAAAAATCATAGATTCATAGAATAGTCTGGGTTAGAAGGGACCTTTAAAGGCCATCTACTCCAACCCGTCTGCCATCTTCAACTACATCGGGTTGCTCAGAGCCCCATCCAACATGGCCTTGAACGTTTCCAGGAATGGGGCATCTGCCACTCTCTGGGCAAACTGGGACAGTGTTTCCCCACCCTTATTGAATAATTCACATAAGAAAGTGCTGGCAGAAGCCTCCTGATCCAGACATGGAAAACTTTCTTCTTGCTCCTGTTTCTGTTTATTTTTAATTTTAATATTTGGGTCACTCCGACTCTTACTTCTGCATCTATCTCCACCAGGGATCCAAAGCTTACAGAGCTGGAGTGTACATATTTTTAATATTAACAGAACACCAGGAACAATATAACCCCACCTGTAGCTGGAGTTAAAACATTAAATAAAAATGAAAAATGGAAGATTTGCAGCTTGATCAACAGATACTTCTTTTTGAAACATCCTAGAAAAATGCTTTTAGTAGAAGCCAAATTGGTTCTATTTGTTCAAATTATAGTTCAATTGTTCAAATAAGTTCAAATTGCAAATTTGGCAAAGTCAAATTGTTGTGGTTAGTGTACTGAAATCACTTTGTGTAGGAAATTGCAAACTTCGACCCTGGCGTGCTATCTTCACCGCAGTTAAGGGGTGTAATATGGGCTGTATTAGCCTGGAATAGGTAAAAAAATGTTTGTATATATAGTCATGAGTTATGCAAGCTGCAGAGAAAGCATGTGGGAGGTGCATGCCACAGTGAACAGGAGAGAAACTGTGTTGCTAGCCCATCTTTACGAGCTGCTTTAAAATAACCTCCCTTCTTCATATCAAGCTGTCTCTTCAATGTCACCATAGTGATGCTGCTCACCGGCCACCCAAATCTGCCTCGCAGCTTCCTTCAGGAGTCTCACCACTGAGAGGCGGTTGCTCCTGGAAGCATCCCTCCCTCACAGCCCCGAAGGGGAAACCTCCTCTGACAAACCAGCCTTTGCATTAATGCCTCCGCTCACAACGTGTGCACGGCACCCTTGTTCCTCGTCAGGACATTGCGATGCCACTTACACGGGTAGAAGTGCACAGGAGTCTACAGGAGAGAAGCACGTTTGACACCCAAAGCTGTGTTTTTAATAACCATCTCCCATTTATAAACAAAGGACTTGAACATGTGAAATAGGATGATCATGTTTTCCTGGGAAGCAGAACTCTGCATGCATGGTGTCTCCCTCCAGTTTCAAAGACTCTGTGAAAACTCCAAGCTTCACAGGAATTACCAAGTGGGGAGGCTAGGATGGTTGGATGGTTGGTGGGTGGCCCCCACCCGTGGGCACCCCTTACCAAGTAGTGTGTCCCCAGATAGGGTGGGAACATAGGACTGAGTTTTCACCAACCCAGGTGGGGTTCCCACCATCTCCTCTCTTCATATCCCTGAGCACCCTCAGACTGGTACTCCCAACACAGAGCAGCAAGGAAGAAGCTGAGAAATGTTCATGTCTGCTCCCAGTCCTCACCTTGTCCAATCACTCCTTGAATTCTGCTGTGACTGATCCTCTACTGTACCATGACAGATTTTGGTTTCCCTCACCTGGGCCACTGTAACAAGCTTAAGTGATAAAAAACAGAAATCCTTTGCGTTCTTTGCAGGGAAAATCAATTCTCTCTGTAGCATCATTCATTTTCCCTATATGCATTTTATGTGCAATGTCAAAATAATTTTCAGTACCTTTCTAGCCTTTATTGATAACATATCAGAGACACATATATTCCCTGAGACACAGATGTGATGCGAGGTGGAGGGTGATGTCATTTGCAGGAACCAGCAGCTTTGAAGGAGTCAGAGGGATGAGAGCAGCCTCCTCACTGTTCAGGGTAAATCCACTGTAGTTGTAGGCATGTCCAGAGTGGGTTTTAGAAAACCTTATAGAGGACCTCATTACAAGCCTTTTCTTTGGCAAAGTTAGTTGTTCTTGGTAGCGTTGAAAGGCTGTTGAAAACAGGCTGGTTTTAACATGACCTTATAGAAGACTCACATAAAAAGTTGAAGGAGCAATGGGAAACATGGGAGGTTTATTGTTAAGGTGTCAGAGGAGCACTGGAAAAGATCAAAGTTTGGTTCTTGGCTGCACTGATGACCTTAGGTAAATCATTCAGGATCAGGCTTGGAAGAGAGACCAGCCTACTTAGGAAGTTTTTGAGAGTGCCTCAGAGGGAACCAGGGGGTGCAGGGCACGTTTGAAAGCATGTTCTTCAATTCCTAAAGGGAAGCAGAGACCTTTTCAAAGTTGGATAGTGATTGTGAGGGCCATGTAATTTAAAATCTGAACTTAGACTCTTCTAAGAATCTCATTTCATCTTTCTGCGTCTCTTTTTCCCCAAGCGTAAAGCAAGGAAAATAAATATTTTACCAGTGTTGTAAGGATAAATGTATGAATATTTGCTGAGATACAACGGTGACAGAAGCTAAAGAAGTAAATTGGATGGATATTGCATTAAAATAAAATCCCAAGTCCTGTTTTAATCCAAAAGGTGGCTTAGTGATGAGAACAATGGAAGTCCAACTGAATTATTAACCACACAAACATTTATGTAACAAATGTCACCTTTTTCCCTGATAATTATTTGCAATGGGATAGTATCACCATTTTATATGCCCTGTATGTGCTTGACTAGTATTTGGTAAATTGTAGTATTAAGTCTGACACAGAAAGTACTACTGAATACAGTTACTTCATTACTCCTGCTAACATTACCAGAAAATATATTTTCTGGACCTGCTTAATAAACCACATGTGAACAGCAGACTAGCTTACTTATAGATCACTGAGAGATGATGAAGCTTGTTTTCCACTGACATATCACTTATTTCTGAGTGGAAAAATTCTGCTGAGGCAGCCTGCAGCTCCGACTACACACATTACTAGGATTGCAGAGAAAGACCTTTAACAGTGCATCTGACACATTACTCATTTATGAGAGAACAATGTTGGACTAAATATGAATAAAATGCTATCCTTTCACTCAATTTGGTAGAGCAACATTGAAACTGAACCGGGATAAACAACTGCCTTGCAATAAGTGTGCTCATCCATCATTCAGTGTTAAATATTAATTGTTGCTTATTCCAATTTTTTTGTGTTAAGTGTTTCTAAATTATAAATAACCCTGCAACTCTAATAATAGCATACGCTCTGTTAAGGAAAAGGTAAGTACAGAAATAAATTATTAAAGCAATCTATCTAAATACTACCACACTTGATTTATCTGATGATTCGGAGATCAAGGCAGCCACTGTCATATTTGGAGAGATATTAACACAGAGTCTACGGAAAAATCATGCATCTATGTTGTGTGAGTAGACTTTGTGTATGCGTATTTACTTACAGAATTGTTACAACATGATCTTCACTCTAAGGCTTGATTTTTCTCCTTTTAAGGTCATTGGCAAAGTGTCTTGACCTTAGTGAGAGTAAAATCATATCCTAAGTATATACATCACTCCTCTGTTCTCCCCTTGATCTGAGCACTGAACTGTGATTAACATTAAAGAGAGCAAGTCCAGCCGTAAGCATTTTCATGCCTTAAGAAAGCACCAAGTATGAAGCTCCCCCTTGACATCTCTTTTTTTTCTCTTTCATCTCTGTCCTTTTTTTTTTTTTTTTTGACTGAATTTACTTGCAAGAGAATCTTTTGTGCCTTAAGGACAGATGTTTTGTGACTGAGGCATTTGATGGAGAGGCAGGTTCAATTTCCAGGACTTCTACGTAACAACTACCCTTGGTAGGTCATTTCATAACGTGCCTTGCAGAACTGCAGTGCTAAGAACTAAATGGACAATGGATTGTTCTCTGTTGGCGATGCCAACCATCATGAAATGGCTGAAAACACTGTGACCACATCAAAACAGGTCACTGGGAATAATCTCTGGTCTCTGCTTCTCCATGAACCATACCCAGGCACTGTTTAACAGAGCACTACTAGGGAGCATGTTAACAGCTGAATGATATGACATGGACTTGATTGCTTTTCTGTTATAGACACAGCCTTCAGTTCTCACCTGGTATAACAGGGCTTCTGCCGTGTTTCAAACATTTGTCACAACCTAAAAATAGAGGTAAAGCCCCAAGAGGTTTCTCTCATCCTCTCATTGCCTGCACCAGGTGAGAAGGTTTGTAAAAGAAGGTAGGGTGGGTGGACTTCAGCAAGAGACTTTGCATCTGAAGGCCAAACACTGAGTTCAGCAAAAATCAACAGCAAGGAGATAACACTGTGACAGTGCTATAGCTGAAGAAATAGTAAGTATATTGCCATCAACAAAAAAAAAGAGAAAAATTTATTATGGGAAGGCTGGAAGCAGCCAGAGCCACAGTGAATGAGAATACGTAAGACTCCAAGTCCAGAAAAGAGAGGATGGAATAAGAGAGAGTGGTATGAGAAAAATGCCAGAAGTGGTCTCTGACCTTGAAAAATGTAAACCATCCCTGAGCAGTTGTCAATATCAGATATATCGCCTCATATGTCTGTGGTCTTTGTGCATAGCTGTCATGGTAGATGCATAGCCTGTAATCAGTTATGAAGCAAATGGAGAAAGGTTCTTCAGGAGAACACAAGACAAATGCATTTCCTACTTTCTATGCTATCCAGCAATCCTTAACACTGCTCTCAAATGTTTTATTGATTAAAGTTTCATAACAGCTCACATCTCCTTTTGCCTTTTCTAATTCCTTCTATCTCTTCTTTAGAGGTCCAGTGGAAAGACTTATTGGCTTGTTCTTCACTGGCTTGTGGGACAGCACTTCAAATTTGGCAATGGATCAGAAGGACTGAAGACCACTTTTGTTCCTACCAATGTTTCTTAGAGCTGCTAAAACAAGACCAATGAAGATGTTCACCAGACTCCAAGTCCTTGCGCTAGCTTTATTTTCCAAAGGAGTTTTCCTTTCCCTAAGTGACCACAGCTTTGTAAGGAAGGAAATTAAGATAGAAGGAGACTTGGTCTTAGGTGGCTTATTCCCAGTCAATGAAAAAGGCACCGGGATAGAAGAATGTGGGAGAATCAATGAAGACCGAGGCATCCAGCGCTTGGAGGCCATGTTGTTTGCCATTGATGAAATCAATAAAGACAACTACTTGCTGCCTGGTATTAAGCTTGGAGTTCACATCTTGGACACATGCTCCAGGGATACGTATGCCTTAGAACAGTCTTTGGAGTTTGTCAGGGCATCTTTGACTAAAGTGGATGAAACAGAGTATATGTGCCCCGATGGCTCATATGCCATTCAAGAGAATTTGCCATTACTCATTGCAGGAGTCATAGGCGGTTCCTATAGCAGCGTCTCCATACAGGTAAGTCACAGAAGCCCCATCAGGTGAGAATCCTTAATCTGCATTTCCTGTGAGAGAACCACTGCTTACTTAAGTTTGTCAATAAAGCAAGTCTTAGCTCAATCACTTTACCCTAGGGGGCAACCTGGCATATAAATTTTACTGAATTTATATTCAATTCGTTCTTTAAAACACTTGTTGTACTTTAAACCTCTGGCACCTGTCCACTTCCACTAATTATGGTGTATCCTGAGGGCATATGAAATTTCTAGAAGTCTTAGCGTTTATTTTGAACTTTGGATTTCATGAGACTTTTACAACTGTAAGTTCAGATCTCTGCTTTCACATGAATAATAAATTATATCACATATATTCTGAATATATATGTGCCTGACGTGCTGCATGTACATAACATTTGTCATTTAAACCATAGATATTTAAAATGAAAGAAGAAATTGTTGTCTTACTTCCAAGCTGAAATAAAGTAAAAATGGCAGACTAGCCAGAAACTTAAATTACACCTGACCAAACAATTGCAGGGTTTTAGTGTCTAATTAAGCACACAGAAGCCAATGAAAATTATTCTGCTGACTTCAGTCAGTTATTTGAGTGAGGCTTATTTCTGCATGTATTCTAAATTTGCTGTCTTTCCTTTTGTTTCTATATATAGTTCATGCTAAGACAGTTTTTGCCAGGCAAGATTGCCAGGAAGAGTGCAGTGTAAGCACTGTCACGAGTCCAGCACAGAAGACAGATGCACTCAGCATATCTTGCTCCCTCCTTCTGGCACATTGTAAATGCAGCTTTTGGGTTTACAACATTGGTCTCAACTAGGGTCTCAGTAGGGTGTTAGGGAGTATTTAATGACTTGCAGAGGTCTAAATTTGCAGGTGGGTTAAATGCTCTGTGTATCCTTCCAACTATGGTTTCCTTGCATGCTTGGCCTCAGCTTCAAGGGCTAAATATCATATTGATTCCTTTTGATCTTGGCTTCCCATTTTTTATAAATTCATGATAAAACTTTAATTCCTTGGCATTTTTTTTTCCATTAAATGAACATGAAGATCATATATGCCTTCTTTTTTAGCGGAAGTTCTTTATTTCTCCTCTCCATGGTCAGTACTCCTGTGGACAGCCTTGGATATTCTGAAGTTCCCCACCACTGCCAGTCTGCACTATCCGCAAGCAAAAATGCCCCCTAGCTTCACTGAAGCTGCCAAATGTATACATATCTCATTTTTGGACGTTAAATTAAATAAGCCAGTCCACATCACTCATAACCACTAGTGATTGGTGTCTTAAGCCCAGATTCACTAGGCTAAGACACTGCATCTAGTATTTCCTAATAGTCAGATGTAGGTTTCCAAAGGCACCAAGCCTTGACAGTGCTGGACATGACTGAAACAGGCCACTGTACTTTTATGAGCAATATGATTTTTCCAGACTCGGTACAGGCCCTAATAACTACATTAGCGTCTATGGAGAAAAATGTTCTTCTGTGCTAAGAGCCATCACAGCAGTGACAGAAAGCCCAGGGAGCTCCATTTACCTGTTTCATAAACAGGCCAAGAGTTCATTCAACATTCATGTCAGTCACAATTACACTGGGGAACTGGCTTCTGCTCTTGACAAGTCATTAAATCCCATCAGCTTGGGAGCAAGTCCAGTTTCCATCAGACATGCATGAGCACAGAAGCGTTTCAACAAATTACATTTTATTCCCTTTTGTGTTTCAGTGTGTGGCTTGTCTGTGTAATCATAGTGGGGAATATATGGGCAAATGGTTACCCATACCACAGGAGAATAGTTTCTGCAGAGCAGAACCTTAGTCATCTCTCATACTAGGAGTTGTTTTGTCCCACTGTGGACCAGCAGGGATGTATCCTTCATCAGGAAGGGTCCGATCACTTGGAGAACAAAGAACGAGTAAGTACCAGGGCTGGAAAAGAGCTATCTGAAGGGCAGAAATGATAGCTACAAAACATTAGACAATACAAACTGTTAAGGAAATCATGAATCATTGTCTCCCCCAATCAGAAAAAGGGTAAATCGAGTGAAACCAGCAAATGGCAAGTTGTTGTGAATGCTAAAAACTACATGAGTTCAAGAGTTGACCAGAAAAAAAATCAGGAAATTCTGTATAGATACCACCTCTGTCTCAGCAATTCCTAGAGTTGTATGAATCTCAAGGGTTGTGAAATATTTGAAATATCATGTGTTTGCCCTGTGCCACAGGTGGAGCGCTGGCAGTGGTTTTGCTGTACCTCTGGTGTAGTCATTTGTGGTCGATCTCTTTCTCAGTCCACCCTAAATTCAAATGTGTCCAAAAGATATGAAGTAGCCTGAAAAGCACATCCATAAAAGTAGTTAGAGCTGAGGAAATGGCACAAATATTTCCTCCCATCCCAGAAACCCTGAGGCAGGGATGCCAAACTCCTAAAATGGCCTGGGGCCTCTTTGTCCACATCTATCAATCTGTCTCTTTGAAGATGGTCTCTGGTGCTCACTGCCATAAGACTAAATCCATATCTGAGGCAGCAGATTGGGTGCAGTACACATTGAATTTACAAAACATATACAGATGCTCCACATTCCAAAAGCCTGGGTTTGGAGCAGCTGTCAAATGGAAATCAGAAGTCCTGATAAGAGACTTTCTCATTCAGAACATGTGAAAAATGGCAATATAGGTGTATACGTATCTGCATGTCACCCAGTTTGCAAAATTTATGAGGGCTAATGAAACAATAGTTAAATCCAATATTACTCTATACATCTTCCCTATAGCTGCCAATAGTTGTTCAAACATAAGATCTTTCTATCACAGTTCTTCAGAAAAATAAAAATATAGGTTCACGAATCATTCAATGTGTCATTGAGCATTTTCCAGCTAGAAAAGAAGTATTTGGTTGATTACTTTCCCTTGACATAAATTGGGTTGGCCTTCCTTCTGTCTCTCTTTTCTAGCTTTCCTCTAGATTTCACACTTTCTAGAAAAGATATAATTAAGCCATTCACTGCTTCTGCTCATCTTGTTAAGATAGCCGGTCATGACTTCTGTTTCAAAAGAAAATCCTTGTCAAGAGTAATAGATGTTGCAGATTCAAGCCTGAAGATGTAAGGTCTTCAAACCATTAAAGCCACGCATTTTGGTTCCATGCCAGAAGAAGAGACTAACAGATTTCAGAGACAGTCACCTCTACAGAGTAGCTCCAGTAGCAACTGGAATGGCACCATCCCTGAATATCACACCACTTCAGCAGGCGCGTGTGCGAGGCTGAGCATCCCTGTTCCTTGCACAGCACTCAGGCTGCTGGGTGCTTCCAGCTGTAGCCCTGTCAAGCATTTCCCTTTTGCCTGAGAGCTGTAAACATCATAAAGTCCCCCATGCAGTTTCTTAGCCTTAAAATAAACCATGCTGAGCTCTTCAGACAAGAAATTATTTCTGCCTCTTTTTTTTTTCCTCCTGTGAATTTGACGTTATATTTCAATACTTCTTCTTCCCCTCCTTTCACCCTCCCTCTCCAGATTTTTGTCTGGACAGCTGTCTGCCAAATCACTTCATGATGCTCCTGCTGTCAGATTTCTGCTTCTTTCATTATCCTTCCACCAAGGAAAAAAGAATTTGCTGGTAAATCAGCAACGAACACCTTCCCCACTGAGTCAGTATGTGCAATAGGCACTTTTTGCAGAGACTAAAAACAACAAGAGAATGCAGAATGCTTAATTATTTTCTGGTCAGACTAGGCTATTATCGTTAATGATGATCTGGATAATTAGGTTTTGGATGTTGTGCTTAAATTAGCACTGAGCCCAATCTGCACAACATTTTGTCCCTCAAAATCCAAGCCAGGATTCTCAGCCAATGGAAGGACTCATGTAAAAAAAGCTGTTTTCATGAATAAAATTCTGACCTGAGCTGAACCTAGGATCAGAAGGTGATTTCTCCAAAATTTAGAGGACTTTATTTTAGGTTCATAGCTTTTTCGCTGAGCCAGATTATCCAGTCTCTCCTAGTTTACAACAGATATTTCAAATATTTTTTCCTTGGAGATGTTCAATGACATCATAAAAAGGATAAGAAAAAAGCACTGTTTGTTTGCACAGAGGAGCACCTGCACAGCTAATCCAAATGGCATGTTTAAAGTACTTAGATCAGCTCTGTCAGGAATATGAATTCGTAAACAACAATACAACTATTCGAGTGCTGGCTTTGTTCTTCTCTGTTTCTGAAAACTGGACCCATCTTCTGTAAATGAATATTGGGGCCCATTCCCTGCAGTCAGCCCTTAGAAATATTGAGACATCCCCTCTAGGTGGGCTAGGATTTACATTTCTATATCTACTGTATTGATGTTGACGTAGGGCTTTAGCCCTGTGTGAAGTTTCCTTTATGCTACCAACCCACAAGACCTCCAGAAAACGGTCATGAAAGTTATTCACAGGTTAGAACCTCATCCCAAAAAAATGGCAGAATAGAAACCAGCAGTCAGCTGTCTTTTCTTGAATTCTTTGCTTTATCTCAAGTAAACTGTAGCAAAACCAGTGGAGGAGGTTTAAACGTACATTACTGTTATCACAAAAGCTAAAGTCTCTCTCCTACGTGAGAGACCATCTGGCATGAAATTTGGAATATGTACTCATTTACTGGCAATCTTTTCCTGGCTGTCATTTCTCCTCAGCCACAAAAGTCTGGCAAGGTCTCATGGAGCCTGAAAGTTGATCACCTCCATTTCCTTCCTCCAAGAATAAACCATCTTCCAGCCAGAGTCTAACAGCTCATGACTTCCATAACTCCTGAAAATAGTGCAAAATCCTTAGAAGAACTGCATGCAAAAGAATCTCCCATAGCATATGGGGCTCTGTGCCCCTGTGCATGGACCCAACAGGGATATCGACAGGATATATCTGTAGGAGGCTCCAGGGCTTTACCGGGGACCACAGACCACATGTGGCATTTAAGCCATGCTTATAGAGGAGCTCTGCAATCAGCTGTGCAATGACAGCCTCTGGTGATTTTGTGCTTGTAAAACTAAACCACGTCCTTATTATAAGATCTGTTCTGTGAGACAGACCACTTACCACTAGCATTTAAGCTACACACACACTTTCTGACTTCCAGGTGCCTCCTTTAAACTCTTTCCCTTTTTTCTCTCTGTTTTTCCTCTCCCTCTGTCACCTCTCAGACAGATCCTTGCTCTTTGTTTCTATTCCACATTCAGAAACTGAACAGCCACTAGGCTGAGATGTTCAAAGTGCCCAAACAGCACTGGATATGTCTTTCCTAGAGATTCCAAAGGAATGTGAGTACCTCTCTCTGGCTGGCTTCTTTGAAAATCCCAAGCTAATTGATTCCTTTGCAGTCTTTCTGATTTGGGTTTGGGATTATTTTTTTTTCCTTTGATGTAAGCATTCTTTCCTTTTGCCAGGGGGAAATTATATGATTTTACAGGGATGGGTAAGTAACCCATGAGATCACAGGTAAGAAGGAAGGAGCTCTACCATGTTACAAGTGGGAAAGGATGGAACTACAAGAGAAAGTGGTCAAAAACAGAAACTAGTTAGGGCCATCTTGACATCACCCACACTCTTTCTGTCCCTTCTGACTAGGACTTATGCATCATTTAATAAGTATCAAATAGCCATATTTATCAATGATAGCACTTTTAACTATAGAACCCATTTCATGCTTTTACAACCATCACCCCCAGATTTAGTCCCTTTTACCACCACGTGTAAATGTGTCATGAGTCACTCACAGTCAGGTTCACCAAGGCTCAGAGAAAAGTTGCACTCCTTGTGCGAAGCCAGGTCTTCTGTACAGAGCTCTTCTCAGCATGCAACTTAGTGCTTATCTAACTTCTCTTCAATGGTTAATGCTGTGTGGAGGCAGAGTGCATATGCAACAGCTCGCTGTGCTATCCCCTGCAGCAAAAAATAAAAAAAAAGATTTCCAACAATTCTTCTCTCCGAGTATGATATTTCTCTGCATGTCCTTCTTGGTTTATATTTTATTACACAGGACACACATATAAAAAGAAATTCCCAGGTCCTCTGCAGAGATCCTAGATGTTATTCTGACAGTATTCCCTATTTCTGGTGTTCATTTCGCAGATGCAATTATTTCGCTGTTCAAACACTGCTCCTCTGGATGTGACAGCTATTGAGTCTGCTGCAAATATTTAGCTATATTTTTCCCAGCTTCATTGCCAACATTTTCAGTAGAAGAAACAGGCTAAAAACAGCGTTGTCATCTCCCCTCCTCCTGCTAACAAAAAATGCCAGATGTTTTTGTTTGTTTGGTAACAAATTGTTTTTTTCCTGAGTTACCTTTTGGAAGGAATTTTGTTAAGGAGCAACACTCACTAACTAATAAACACCCTTCAATACTAAAGAGAGAGGAAGCTGATGGAAACCCCTGCTTCAGTCCTGCAATGTTCCAGAAGATTACATAGGAGTACGAGCCAGGCTGGGACTCCTAAATCACTTCACTGCTTCTGGCTTAGTTCCTTGCAACTGACCTTTCACAATTAAAAGGACTGGCATGTCGGCATTGACGATACATTCCTGGTGTCAGAGCTTGAAATCCAGCTGAAGCCAAATGGGCATTTTCTGTTGCAGGTGGTAAAACAGCCCCTGTGTAGAGGCTGTCTTCCATAGTGTTTATTATGATATCGCAGACATGACAACCACAGTTTAAAAAAGGGTTATGGAGAGAGGATGTTCCAGACTGATAAAGGTATTCTAGTTCTGGAATCAGTAAGGAAATTAAGCTCCTAATTTCCCTTTGAAAACAAATCAGAGTTTGGAGTGAAGTTTTTTCTTGGGCCTGAACTGAGGAGCTGCATTTGCAACACTGAGGTCTCCCACTCCCACATACTCCCAAACTATGTGAGTATGTAAGCAGTGCCAAAGCTCAGTCACTAGCCCCAAGGTGAGAGCCATGCCTTTGAGCCTACTGAATCCCAAGAAGACAGGGAAAGTTACAGTGGAGCCCATGTCTTCAGTGTTGTTCATATTTATTGCCAATGATGCAATCTGGCAGCACTGCAGGCTCACAGCAGGCTGGGCTGTATCTACAGAAAAATAACCAGTAGATAGATGGAAATTATTATTTCTATTTATTCTATTTATTTCTACTTATTCTATTTATTTCTATTTATTCTATTCTTAGTGGACCAAATCTATTATTGGACCACAACACCGGACCCAGGTCCACCTTTGGGTCCTCCAATAAAAAAAAGATTTAACAAATACAGAAATGGTTGTGGTGAGGAGAGTCTGGAGCACATACTCTACAAAAAGAGATTGAGGGAACTAGATGTGTTTAGCCTGGAGAAGAAAAGGTTTGGTGGGAACCTAATACCAGCTTTTCAGTGTGTAGAGGTCCATTCTCAAAAAAATAAAGCAAGAGTCTGTACTGAGATGCATGACAAGAGGACAGAAGTAAATGGTTATAAATTGAAAGAAGGAAGGTTCTAACTTGACATAAAATGTACAAGCCAGGAGCATGGGGAGGGTGTACAGGCCAGTTGACTAGAGAGGTCTCTCATTTATTCTTTACATTGAGCTTATGGCCACCACACCCCATCCCATTCAGAACCAGTGCTTCTTTCCTGCCTTTCTAAAATAACACTTTCTGCCTAAATTTTTGGCAAAATATTTTTAGATAAAAGAAAAATTCAAAGAAGTAAAAAATAACAATTATTTATTGGAACAAATACTTTAGCTGTAGTTTGACCTGCAACTGCCCAGATAATACCAAAAAGCCCACACCGTAGTTTACCATCATTTAGGAACTAGATATAACATACACTGGCAGCAGTGCCTTTTTCTTCAAAGCAAAAGCTCAGCCCTGGTGTGTATGTGTGTGTAGACATATGTATAACAATGATCTAGACATTAGGAAAACCCTGGGACATGGCTTTGCCATGGTCTTGCTGAGGGAATCTGGACAAACAACTTACCCTCAGGAACAGAAAGACGTTCGCAGGAGACCAAAGGCTGTGACTGAATCTGCATTGGGACAGATTGCAGTTCAGAGAGACGGGGACCTCTCCAGTTTCTCAATAGAGACAAACTTCCTTTATCTCAGTGCCATTCTGCTCAGCAGCCTGATTTACTGTCTGCTCAAAACAGCCACAGGAGCTCCTGCCTGTCTCAAAGGAGCTCTGTGAAATTAGATTCATTAAGGCGTGTTAAGTGCCATGATATTCTCACGCGGTAAAATTTTAGAAGTGCAGAGAGCACTGTCATCTAACAAGGGGCCTCCTCTGTCCAACAAATGTATGATGTACACTTGTATATTGTGTTGAGGAAAACCTATCTGTTCTAACACTTTTTCCTTTTCCAAAGTGTTTTCTGCTCTCCCCAACCCTGTACATAGTCAAACAACCCATGTAACAGACTCTGGGTTGTTAAGAAGGGAAATTTTAACCAAAATCATCAGAATAAATCCTACTGCCAGCAAATAAAGTCTTACAAAGATCTGCAAAATATTTGATAGGATTCAATAAATCCATACATGAGTTTGGACATATATAGGTGTTACTTACCTGACCCCATCTATCATCAGGTGTATTGAATGGCAAGAAATATACTCAGAAACCAGATTCACACATTTGATAGCTCTGCCTAATTCACTGCTCCTTGCAGGAAGCTATTAGGAAGCCATTTTCAGTGTTATAAACTAGATTGGACATTTCCCACAAGCATTTGTACTGTCCCTCATGCACAGAGAAGAAGTGACAGATGTGGCTCCAGTGCCGTGAGAGGGACATCAATCTCTGCTGGCACTGCCTTGGCCGCTCCATTTGCAGGATTTGCCAGTGCAGCCTGTCCCTATGGAGGGACACGGCTCACACTGGCCTTTCTGCCATGCTCGTGTTGGGCAGCTCCTTATGGATGACCCACCGTCCAAGCAGCTGGGTGAGAGCCAGGTTCACTTGGGAAGTGGACACTTTAGCACAGGACAGTGGCTACAGCTAATAAACCCAGTAGCGTGAGGGCAAACAAAGTTTTCCCATTATGCTGGAAGCTAACTATATCGACACGCTTTGTTCACAGCAAGCTGTGCAAAGTGATTGTTTTTGAGTTGCAGCAACAGAACATCCAGCCCTATTTTCAAAGGTGCTAAGCATCTGCAAAACCCACTGGTTTTGACAGCAAAAAAAAAAACCAAAAAACAACAGGCTACTACTGCTACTTAAGTGCCAACATATGGATTTCAGGCTATAATTGCATGCACCATGGCTTGATTAAATTGCTGCCTGGAGCTTTGCCAGAATAGATTATTTCACTTAGCAAAAGCTGGATCCGCACGGCAATTTTGAAGCTGCAGCACACATCCCAAGGCAGCAGCAATAGGACAAGCAGAAATGGCCTCAAGTTACACCAGGGCAGGTTTAGATTGGATATTAGGAAAAAATTCTTCACCAGAAGTGTTGTCAAGCATTGGAACAGGCTGCCCAGGGAAGTGGTGGAATCATCATCCCTGGAGGTATTTTAAAGACATGTAGATGTGGTGCTGAGGGCAATGGGTTAGTGGTGGTTTTGGCCATGTTAGGTTGATGATTGGACTTGATGATCTTGAAGATCCTTTCCAACCTAAATGATTCTATAGTTCTACGGTGTAGGTGTGCCTCAGGTTGTTCAATCTCAGTGCACATAATGCTGGTTCACTTTACACTGTCCTCTACTACACCGAGACACAGCAGAATGGACATAGCCTTAGATATCAGCTCCCCTCCAGAACCTGTTACCTCTGCCCTTATCTTGTTGCTCGTTTAATCGGGATCTGATTTTCAGAACCAGATGTTCAGATCAGCATGGAAATGGCTGGAAAAGGGACCTGAAGCCAGTTCTGAAACTGGCTGCATCAGCTAAGTGCCTGAGACATGAGCTCTTTTGAACAGTGAGTCTCTGAAATCAAAATGTCGCAATATTCCAGAAAATCCCCAACTTCACAATTTCCAGAAGAGTGTCCTGATCTGAATTAATAACTGATACAATTTCACTGAGTTCCATGATCAGTCACATTTCTTGGGGATGACTGGGTCACTATCCTCTATGATTAATCAGAATTTTTTATATTTTTTGATTTTTGGTCTATGAAAAACCTACCATCTGGACAGCTTTGCAGTGAAGAACGTTACCGGCAAACAACATTGCCACAGGAAAGCTTTCTTCTCCCCACAGCACAGAAAGCAGAATTGTAGGGACACTAGAAGTGTAGTGACCTCCAAGGCTCAGGGCCTCCTTGTAAAATGGGGGTGTAGTTCTGTTTCCTCCCATATGGATACTTTTGCTGCTTAGAATAAAAGGGAAAAAAAAACCACAATAGAAAAGCTGCTATATTTGTTAGGAATATCTTTCTGTGAGATGAAGGCTTGACTACACTATCACTGTTTTAGCAAGAAAATGGACTTTGTTTTTAGCCAATTGGGGAATGCAGAATGATATGCGTGCATATCCTTATTATGGTTTGGCTCAAATAAAATGATTCCTGATAGAATAAACTGAGATAAGAATAGCAATTCCAGCCCACACCGTTCTGCGAGAAATGTTCCAGAATAGCTATAGGGAGGACATTCTTATTACCAAACCAAAGTGCTGTTTTTGTGTGAAGACATGTGAACCAAACCATGTGGATATGTGGGCATGTAATCAAAAGTTACAAAGCCACAATGCTCAAAGCATCCATTGCACCTTGGTAACAAAACAAACCGCTCAGCCCACCTCACTGCTTTAAAGCTGTTTGTTTAAATCACCACGACGGAAATTAAATCCCACATTCCTTGTATAAGGCAGTTTAATGCATGTTACCACCTAGCATGGTGGTTAAGGACACATTGGCTGTTTCCTGAGGGACAGTAACGTGTTCAGCCACAGCACTTCCCAGCCACGTGCCTATAGCCATCGGCAAAACCACAGGGCGTTAGCCAAATCTCCCTGTCAGGATACTCCTTCCAAGCAAGGCAGGAGAGGTTTAATTTTTGTTTAAACTAAAATAAACTTCAGTGAGAGGTTTATTTTATGAAGACGTGCCTCAGCTCCCCAGGTACAGCTGAGACACCAAGGCATCCCACCTGCCCTTCCCTGGTGCCCCAGAGGGACAGTAGGACATGGGTGCCCTCAAGTCCCCTGTTTCAGATGGACCAGGTGGTTGTGAAAGGCACTATGCACATATGGTTAGGCAGCAGTCTATCCCAGACAGGAGATCACACCAGTTTACAGTGGGAGACAAACCACAGAGAGACACTGGTCCAGTGCCTGCATTAAAGAAAGGATAGATTCTAAATCTGTAAAATCCCCAGAGATAAGGGTTGCTGGAAAGCAATAAAATTATATTTTTGTATTGACATACGAGCCTTTAAAATTTGCCCTGTTCTATAACTTTTTTTTTCAAAACAGTCATTTGCCTTTGAACTCTCCCAGGCATAGTCTGTGGTCAGAGAAACATTTGGGGAAAATGTGAAAAATTAATTGACTGGGCAATTCTTTGTAAGTTTCCCTTAGGAATCTCAAGTACACTATTGCTTTTCAGATGGTTTCGTCAGGCTGTACTCAAAGAGCAGCTTTAAATTTAATTTACTGGACACAACTTCCACTCACCAAGAGCAGAACTTCAAAGTCTTCCCTTTGCCATTTAAGAAACAATCACAGGAAAAAAATGTCATATCCTTTTTTCATATCTTTCCAGATATTATCAGGAGGTATACTTCTATGAGAGTAACACAGTAGATTTGGGAATATTTAAGCAAGGGACAGAGTAACATATGAAAAAAATAACCACAAAAACTGGGACTTTGGACAACATAAATCACACAAGAAGGGTAATTAGAGATTATTAAAAGTTTTTATTATTTATGAAAAGCTATAGGTCAACCTGACATTGTGCAGCACTCAAGGATTACTAACGTGCAACAAATGTGCCATCTCAGGAGGACTGCAGTCAGAACAGCTCAGAAAAAAAGAGTTTAAAAGTAAAAAGTAGGAGAGGTGGGGACTTAGAGCTTGAATAAGTGGGGTCAGAAAGTTCTACAAAAGGCCTGTACATTTATATCTGTGATATTTGTATAAAAGAGAAAATTATGTCCTACTGTTACCTTTGGTTATCAAATACAATGAGTTTTGGAGAAGGTGAATCACACTACAAAGAGGAAAGGCATGCAAGTCCCCATGCTTGGTAAGGAGCACCGGCTGAGACTGAAGTATATTGTCCATTCGTGTCAAATTCTCTCTTGGTTTAAAAAGACCCAGTTTGACAGAAATAAAAGGTCTATTACAGTCCCAGTAGGACCCTGGGAATTAACTGGGCAGCAGAACAGCTATTCTGTGTGTGCACAGTGCACTGTTCTCAACAGAGTATGCTATCAACATCCTCCATGATATGTTATCAACATATGTTATCCAGTTACGTTATCAACATCGCTGCCCTTAATCTGTGATTGTCAGAACACCTCTTATTAAAAAACAATGTTTATGCCTTTCCCTAGATCTTTCTGTCCAGTTTTATGCCTTTCCCTAGATCTTTCTGTCCAGTTTTATAAATACCACCCTTTAAAAATCGGTGTCCTTCCCCTTCTCACTAGGTGGCAAATTTGCTCAGACTCTTCCAGATCCCCCAGATAAGCTATGCCTCCACCAGTGCCAAGCTGAGCGACAAATCCCGCTATGACTATTTCGCGCGGACGGTGCCCCCTGACTTCTACCAAGCGAAAGCCATGGCTGAAATCTTACGGTACTTCAACTGGACTTACGTGTCAACAGTTGCTTCAGAAGGAGACTATGGGGAGACAGGGATAGAAGCCTTTGAGCAGGAAGCTCGCCTCCGCAACATCTGCATCGCCACCTCCGAGAAAGTGGGCCGGTCCAACATCAGGAAGTCCTACGATGGTGTGATCAGGGAGCTGCTCCAGAAACCCAACGCAAGAGTGGTGGTGCTCTTCATGCGAGGCGATGACTCTCGGGAGCTCATTGCAGCTGCCAACCGCTTCAACGTTTCCTTTACCTGGATTGCCAGCGATGGATGGGGAGCGCAAGAGAGTATTGTTAAGGGCAATGAGCACATCGCTTCTGGGGCCATAACCTTGGAACTTGCTTCCCATCCAGTTAAAGAATTTGACAAGTATTTCCAGAGCCTCAGCCCTTACAATAATAGACGCAACCCCTGGTTCAAGGACTTCTGGGAGCAAAAATTCCAGTGTAATCTCCAGAACCGAAAACCACATAAAAAGGCTTGTGACAAGCACTTCACCATTAACAGTTCCAACTATGAGCAAGAATCCAAGATCATGTTTGTTGTTAATGCTGTGTATGCGATGGCCCATGCCTTGCATAAAATGCAGCGGACTCTGTGTCCCAACACCACCAAACTCTGTGATGCCATGAAGCATCTGGATGGCAGGAAGCTATACAAGGATTATCTCCTGAAAGTAAACTTTACAGGTAATAACTTCTCTTTTAGTACATACTGAATGTCACTGTAATTAATTAAATATTCATCAGTCACAGTAAGAGCCAGATGATTTCCCAGTAGCACTTATTATCAATGTTCAGACCAGGAGTTGCAAGGCCACTCCTGTCACAGCAGGGGAGAAAGAAGAGGAACAGGGAGAGAGGTAAGAACCCTGAAAAATCCAAGCTTGATGCTTCTCCTTTTCCTAACAGAAGGAAGAGGTGGAGGGTGGCAACAGCTGGTCTTGGAAATGTTACCTGCCTCCACACACCAACTTCCACTTCACTCACAGCCAGTTTGGCTTCAGCTGAGTATGTCTGGAGGCCAGTGGTCATTTCACCACCTGCTACACTAGGCAACAGCCTGCTATGCCTATGCCAAGACTTGGCCTTCTCTTCCTTGGTTTTTTTTTATGAATTTACATAATAGCTGGACCCTGCTCAATGGGTAATGTCCCTGTAATAATAAAGCAATAATTCCTGCCATAGAACCAGATCAGTATAAAATATTTCAATATGTGGGATAGCACCATTACCTGTGTTACAGACCTTTAGGCTTGATGACAAAGTATAAAAAAGCAGATTAAACACGTGCAGCAGGCTTGTGGGGAGACTCTGGATGATCTGGCAATGATAAAAGTGAACTTTGTGGGGACTGGCTGCGCAGCACATGACATCTCTTTGTTTTTGCCATCACATATGGCTGAGCTTAGGCTTGTTATTAATATTAGACCATAGCTAGGCTAAATAGATCTACAGGGGAAACAAGTAAAGTGTAGCGCATCTTGTCTTTTTGTTGTTACATGTCTAAATTTGTTCTGAAGCATCTAGGCTGAGCTTGCATTTCTATGTATTATTAAATTGATATTCTCAGATGACTGATCTGATAGTAAGGAAACATCATGCTGCGTTTTGTATGAGAACTAGCTCCAAGAGGAATTGAAGGATAAATACGTGTGTAATAGAACATGCTCAGTCCCAAGAGACCCTCAATAATGGTATAACACAAATAACACTGGAAACTATGTGAAAGTATCAGATCAGGGATTGAATTTTTCCCTCCTTCGGAGGTCTTCTCCGCATTGATTCAAAACATCTCTAGATACTACTGACTACATCCCTAGAGCGTCTCTCAGTCACAGCGGGATATGGCTGGTGTAGCCAAGCACCCCACTTTCTTGGGTACATGTAGACCTACCACACAGCACATGCTGCAGAGCTCCTTAGGACCCCTGGTTTCCCAGCATCCTGATAGCTGACTTGTTTAGGGCACATCAGGGCTTCCTGCAGCCCACATGCCTGGATTTCCTTACCAAGGAAATCAATGAGGGGCAAATGGGACCGGTCATGTCCTACATCTTAACTCATCCTCCAGGAAGTGTGTCAGCAGGACCCAGGATCTTGGGCATGCTTTGGTAATATTGGTTCAGTTATAAAGAAAAAAATAATGCTCTCAACAAGAGCAGCTGGATGTTGAGAAACTTCAAAACCTTCATCTGAGCATTGCGTGCAATGCAGCTGAAGCAACATGCCCGGCCTGAGCAACACGATGCTTGTGCCCATCATGCTGTTTGGTCTCATCCTAAAGACTGCCACATCTGTAAGGATAGTCACATATCATGACATATACAGATGCCTAGGCAATGTATATATATGGTATGTCATGTTGTAATTGGATTTGATTTCTTTATTAATTTCATGTGTTACAGACTACATCACAAGACAGACTGAATTAACTTTTTAGGTTTTAAGCCCATGGAAAGTAAGAACTATCATTTCTATCCCACTCCACACAGTACTTAGTACACAGAAACTATTTCCTCATTTGTCTACATTTATCCTTAGAGATACTGGAATTTCTTTAAATTGTTAAAATCAAAAGGGTTTAGGAGCACAGCACTTCCTAGAAGCTGGGTCCTGGCAGACTGACCAAGAGGGATGGCAGTGATGTGCAATGCACTTCTGTCCCTGCCAGGGAGATGCTTTGGGACAGTCACGGCCTACACAAACGAGTAGGCAGTTCAGTAATTTAAATTTCAATTATTTTGAAACTTTTTCTGACATTCCAGGTATTTTTATGGGCTGAAATGCATGCACTTTTATTAGAGTTCAGCTTTAGTCTGTCACTAAACAATCTTGGTTCCAGTACATGATTCCTAATCATTTTTCTATCGTGCAAAGATTTTTTTAAGCACTCAGCATTAAGACGTATGGTCAAAATAACCACAAATTTTTTGAACAAAACTCCACGGAAATTTTCATTTGCATACAGTCAGAAAAATTCATTTTCATTTCGATTGAAATATCTCTTATACTTTTCATATATTGGAAGTTGAAGCTGTTGAAACTGGGAAGAAAAAAAAAAACCACAAAAACCAACCGAAAGAATTAATTCATAGCCTGTAATTTTGCAATTCAGAGAACAGAAAGCTCTTTTTGGAATGAAATTTATTGCTTCTAAATTCAACGTGGAAATCTTTGAAACTCTGAAGAGCTTTATTTGCAGTTAATTTTCATTTCCAATTTGAAACATTAAAAACACTGTCGAGTTCTTTTCCAATGGCTTTGTTCAGCATATACTGTTACTACTTTACAGCATGATTTGCTCATCTCCTGTTTCTTTGTTATCAATTCTTCCATTATAATGCAAATCCATATTTTAATGTCAGTGATTTTTTAAGTATATGAGTGATGTTCATGTAGTGAGAGAACCAGCAAATCTCCCATGCCTTCTTCCTTTCAGAAAGGTGTGAAATTTTAANCGCCCGGCCTGAGCAACACGGTGCTTGTGCTTATCATACTGTTTGGTCTCATCCTGAAGACTGCCACATCCATAAGGATAGTCATATATCATGACATATACAGATGCCTAGGCCATGTTTATATATGGTATGTCATGTTGTAATTGGATTTGATTTCTTTATTAATTTCATGTGTTACAGACTACATCACAAGACAGACTGAATTAACTTTTTAGGTTTTAAGCCCATGGAAAGTAAGAACTATCATTTCTATCCCACTCCACACAGTACTTAGTACACAGAAACTATTTCCTCATTTGCCTACATTTATCCTTAGAGATACTGGAATTTCTTTAAATTGTTAAAATCAAAAGGGTTTAGGAGCACAGCACTTCCTAGAAGCTGGGTCCTGGCAGACTGACCAAGAGGGATGGCAGTGATGTGCAATGCACTTCTGTCCCTGCCAGGGAGATGCTTTGGGACAGTCACGGCCTACACAAACGAGTAGGCAGTTCAGTAATTTAAATTTCAATTATTTTGAAACTTTTTCTGACATTCCAGGTATTTTTATGGGCTGAAATGCATGCACTTTTATTAGAGTTCAGCTTTAGTCTGTCACTAAACAATCTTGGTTCCAGTACATGATTCCTAATCATTTTTCTATCGTGCAAAGATTTTTTTAAGCACTCAGCATTAAGACGTATGGTCAAAATAACCACAAATTTTTTGAACAAAACTCCACGGAAATTTTCATTTGCATACAGTCAGAAAAATTCATTTTCATTTCGATTGAAATATCTCTTATACTTTTCATATATTGGAAGTTGAAGCTGTTGAAACTGGGAAAAAAAAAAAAACCACAAAAACCAACCGAAAGAATTAATTCATAGCCTGTAATTTTGCAATTCAGAGAACAGAAAGCTCTTTTTGGAATGAAATTTATTGCTTCTAAATTCAACGTGGAAATCTTTGAAACTCTGAAGAGCTTTATTTGCAGTTAATTTTCATTTCCAATTTGAAACATTAAAAACACTGTCGAGTTCTTTTCCAATGGCTTTGTTCAGCATATACTGTTACTACTTTACAGCATGATTTGCTCATCTCCTGTTTCTTTGTTATCAATTCTTCCATTATAATGCAAATCCATATTTTAATGTCAGTGATTTTTTAAGTATATGAGTGATGTTCATGTAGTGAGAGAACCAGCAAATCTCCCATGCCTTCTTCCTTTCAGAAAGGTGTGAAATTTTAATACATACAGGTCTTGTCATTGATTTCCATGGGAGCAAGAATTCACCTTTGCTCTTTTCTGGTTGAAGAAAGTCTCTGGGTGCGTTGTTAATACCATGTCAGGATCCTGCAGCAGGGTACATTTGATCAGTGATGCTCTTATATGTCCAGCTCCAAATCTCAGAACATTCCCCAGGATGGGGAGAGCGGAAGGCATGGAAGCTACCAGCCCACCAGGTACACTGCAACCAAGCCAGGTTGCAAATTTTCTCTCTTCTTTAGCCTAGCTAGGGACCCATATCCACCAAAAGGAAGCAGGCAAGAAACAGAACAACAATTATAACCATATTCATGCACACAAACAGCTATTTAAGCAACACCTCCTCTGCTGAAAGGCAGAGATACAAATAGACGATGCACAAACCTTCAGCTTGCTGTGAAAGAAATCTGACGAACGGCCCTGAATGTATTCTCCCTGTTTCCAGGAACTGGTGATGGTGCATTTCAAATGCACCAGTCTGAGTAAATGACAAGGTGCATTTATACAACTGATGTGGGACTGTGCAATTTTAGACATTCACCCCACGCACTTGAATTAGTTTTGGTTAGTCTCTGATTACAGTTAATGGAGGGGATCAGCACTTACAGAGCGTGGTTCAGCCTATGTGAGGTGGCCCCTCCTGTTTCATTAAATTGAAATAACTCCATAGAACTGCAGTGTGGCAAGAAGGCAGGGTGAGATTTCATTCCTTATTGTCTGTGAGATACACCAAGCACATAATTTTCTTGCAAGGCAGTAAAATGTATATGAAAAATGTCATGATATCCTGAATCTTTTCAGTAACGGAGAAAAGTGATGCCTAAGCCAGATTCCCGCTTCCAGCAGCAGGATCTGAGAATGCAAAGCCCAGCCCGTAGAAAAACAGACTCACTCTATCTCAGTGCTTGTCTGGCCTTTCAGAGATATAGGCTGGTTCATCTTCTTCATCTTCCCATCCTCTCCGTTGTCTCCTGAGGGCACAAGTGCAGCACTTGATTTTCTGAATCGTGATGCTCTTCTGCTGATAAAGAGATGCTGGTTCAAGAGGCTGTTAGCTTGTATTAGCAGAACCACAAAGAAGTGCTGAAAAAAGTAAAGGGCTCCATGGGAGAGAGCACAGAGTAATCTAAACTTCTCGCCAGCACCCAAACATTGTTTGGTGGAGGGCAGAGTGTGGAGGGGACTCTCCGGAGGGCTTTGAATCCAGGGATGAAGCCCAACACAAGGCAGAGCTCCACACATCCAGAAGCCCCCCTCTCTCAGAGTGATGGAGGAAACAGTGCTGCTAAGTCTTTTAAGTGGCTTTAAGCCACCAGGATTACACAGAAAAGCAGTTTTCATTGCCCACAGTGCTATTACAAGCCTCACAACGTTTGACCTGTGCCAGGACAGTGAATGTTAGCATGGGCAGCGTGAAAGGGAGTGAAAGTGAAGTCTGAAAGTCCATCATTTGGGAGGAAGTGGCAGCATCCTGCACAGCTGTGCCCCACAGGCATAGCTGCTCCTCCAGGGTGTTGGATTCCAGATTGTCCAGGGGTGAAGAAGGGTAACAATGACGTTCAAGCTCCATTGGCCCAGGTTTGCTGAGCTGGCTGTGCAGGATGACAGCCTTGTCACCCAAGGGTGTGGGATGGGGCTCCAGCTTTTCCCACTTCACGGTTATCAGGGATGGTGGTATTGCAGGACTAACTGCCGTGAGTCTGGTGTGGGAATGTATGGCAGAGGGAGGCTGGATTTAGGCATGCATGTGTGTCCACCTGTCTTCTCCAGCTTCCTAAATCTCCACAGTAAATGGTAGGAAGAATTTGGCTAAAGTAGTAGCCCTGAAAAACAGATCATTAAAAATTTTAGGCAACACATTTTTACTGTAGTCAGTGTCCTTTCCTACCCCTTTCTTCCTCCACACCCACAAGAGTCACTGTTGTGTTCCTCCCTGCATTATGTTTAGAAACCCAGCTCTTCTACAGCAAAACGTATATCAAACTTAGCTTATACTGGACAAAATCCTCTCCTGTGGCTAACCAGAATGACTACTCAAAATGACAAAGTGGTTGTAAGTCAGGTCTGATTTTTTCCGCTTTCATCCACTGGACTTTATGACAAAACTTTTATTCCTGCCTGGTCCTAAGTTTGTGTGTGTGGTTTTTTCTTTCTTTTCTTCCTCCCCACTCTGCCCAAGTCAACCCTCAAATAACATGAAGCAGAAACACAAACTCACCTTCTCATTTACTCTTGAATGCTGGTGACTTCCATGATGTGAACATACTTTCACAGGCCATTTCCATTGTAACTGTTCCACCTAAGTAGGAGGGAACTTAAAAGTCATGGTCTGCAACAGACAGATGCCCTTCACTTCTGAGCACAGCACCACTGTATGGTCCCCACTCTGTGATTTAGCCATAAATATTTCCTGTCAAAAGTCCACTTTGAAGCTCAAAGTCCTGCCAGACGTGCGTGGAGCACAGACCAACAAATGATGCATTTGTTGTCACAAGCAAACCAGAGATGTGGAAACTTCAAAGGCCAGGGAATACCTGTTGGTAGCTAAAGCTACAGCTCATATGCCAGGCTCCGCAGCAGATGGCACTTCTACTCCATCTTCTCACCTGATGAGCTCCTGCTCATTGGGTGAGATCCCCTTCGCCTCCAGCACTCAAAGAGTCAGCTATAATGTCCTGCTGGCCTTCCTGGTAATGCTTATTTGTAGAATAAATCGGAACACCTTTTTCAGCTGGAGGTAAAACTTTCATGGCCAGGAGGCATCCAATACCTTGTTAATCATAAATTTTTAAAAGTGTAATTCATGATGGATTTGTAGCTAATAAACCCAAGAAAATACAGAGTGAATTCCCCAAGATATTCATTAAAAATATACATTAAAAAGATGTATAGGATTTATAGGAAGAAATACTGTTTTATTTCCTGGGGCCGCAAATGTGTCATAGCATTTAAAACCTTGAAACCAGCTAAGGGACAGTCTCTGAAAACACGCTTGAGACTTGCTATTTCAGAGCAGACGAACAGCTAAACCTGCACAGTATTTTCCCATATTTGTCTCTATATTAGAGTTACACTGTTATACACACACACAGCTGTAGTGGAATTTTGACAGCCTGGTCTTTCTGATGACCCCCAATTACTTTCTGCTTCCTCCAGCCTCTTTGCAGACTTAGTTGCTTATGTGGATTTGCAGTTCCTTTCCTTTGGGTAAATGTACCCCTCCAAGAGGTTCCTGGACAGAAATTTCTTCTTAGCCCTTCCTGAAGATTTTAATATATGTGTATATTAATATGTACATGCATATTTTCATACATATATATTTGATTGTGTATAATATAGATTCATAATATATAGAATCATAAAGAATAAACAGGTTGGAAGGACTCTCAGGAGGTCTCTAGTCCAACCTCCTGCTGAAAGCAGGATCAGCTGAGACATCAGATCAAGTTGCTCGGGGCTTTATAGAACTGGCTGAAATTAAAACACTATGGAACCTTTCCACCCCCTAGTTTAGGTTTGAGGTATCATGATGGCGAATAATGTGATCCACACCCTGGATGCATTGTGTGCTGCACAGTGCACCATGTAAGCTGGATACTTGGGCTGGCAGCAGGACACAGACATTGTCATCTCTGGGGTAGAACTTCCAAATAAAATTTTCATTAATACTTTTCTCACCGTGATGGTGGGTCAGTGACCTACTTGTTAATGGTGTCTGCCGTCTAGCCAGAGATGATCATAAAATGCTTCTTTTTCATGTTTTCATTTGGTACTAATTAACAGTAATTGGCCTGAGTGAGCAAGAGCAGAGGTTGAATTGTTCTCTTACCTCTTGAGATAAGCTCCATCAGCGGAGGCCAAGGTGTGCTGGACCATTGCTTCCTGGCTGACTCAGGCAAAGGTACCTCTGCCTGCTGCCTTCTGTCACCGCTCTTCTGTTTGACCTGTGTGCTGAGCTCCCGTAGACAAAAAGACGAGAAATGCAAGACACAGACCCCCAACAACTTTTCCTTATAGTCTTCAGGAAGACTCTGGAAGAACGTTGTCCTTGGCCTTTACCCAGCTGGGTAGCATTCCTGGAAACTCTGCAAAAAATTACAGACCAGCCACGGCCTCAAACTTGCTATAGCAGTGTATTTAGGTGAAGGTGCTTTGATATCCCTAACATAGCAAATAGTTCTCCATCTCAATTTCCTCTGCTTGAATATTTATCCAATCCACCACTTCAGCTGATCAATGAAAAACTGAATACAAAGTTATATAGTCCGTGCCTTGTATGTAATTTATAATCATCTGCTTTGGTGATATTAATAATGTAGCCTTTAGGCATCTTATAAATCTCAAGACAGTGCAGCATCCGTGCAGGTGTGTAGAAGAGGATGAGATTAGACACACTGTGTTTATGGAGAAACACATGACTGGAAAACTGAGCAATGATTTTCTTTCAGATCACATATTTGAGAGACAGAAGGCTTGGTAACCTAATTTCTCTAAATTGCGGACTTCTGTGTTTGCCTGCTGCTTGTTTTATCATAGTTATTATTTCATCTTTCGTATCATTGGCAAATGTTATGTGAATTCCAAACACCCAGGGTCTGCACAGTCAAAGCCCTCAGAGGAGCAGTAATAGTCCTTCAGCCTTTTTGTTCCCCAACCATCCATGGTCAGTTTTCCAGTCCCACTGGTCTCTACAACAGGAGGACAACACAGGACATACCATGGGGTTATATTATTATTCTTCATGCAGATTTACCTGTGAGAGGCATCCACGCGTAAATGAAAAGATGTCAGGTCTGCTTCTTTCTCCTTGTGACCTGGACAAACAAGATAATTGAGAAAAGAATTTGGTTCAGGATTCCTATCCCTTACATTTTAGCATCCAATTTTTCTCTGAAAAGTAAATGGGAGGGCCAGGATCTGCTCTATTGCCTCCTATGGAAGAGCACTTTAGCACTTCCAGAATTACCCTCAGTTGATCTCACTCATGTGCTGAGGTGCCACTTTAGGGGGCTGAAAAAGGCAAAAGGCTGTGCTTGGACCATGGCAGTGTTAATGAGGATGAGGACAAGGACATGAGGAGATTGCTGAGGGATGCTCTGGGCCACTGTGACACATTGAGAAAATAAATTACTCTTTTGAGGAATCCAGGTGTGTCCTGGCCTTCCAGTGAGTCCCAGAGAAAATGAAGCTTTCAAAAGGTGATGAAGGAAACTACAGAAAGTCACAAACACAGTTGTCTAATCCCAAAGATAACTAACTGCTACGTTATTTTTTACCAAACCTCTACTTTCGTTGTCAGCTAATGATTATACTAGAAAGGCAGAACTGAAAGCATAACCTGCAGAGAAGTATCTTTTCTTCCGAAATAACCTTAATATCACTACATTCCTGGAAGACATTTGCTTCACTCAACAGAGCACAGTGCAAAGGTATTCCCAGGCTAACACTGACTAAATGGGATCTGGTACCAAACCAGTATCACTGCATTAATGTGACACTAGCCTTCAGCCCAGCCTGGTGCGGCAATCTAGACATGGATCTTGGTCTGAATCCTGCATCACTCCCACCAGGCAAACCTGTCACAAGCTGACTGCTGTACTTGTACGTGATAAACTGCAGCCCAGATAAGCATCTGAATCTATTTCAGCTTTCTACAAAGCCTGAACTATTCCCCTCAAGCTTGTCTCTGCCCATTTCTCACTCCCAGTGCAGAAAGAACCAGCTCAGTGACAGTCGTGTTTCTCTGTCTCAAAGGGAGAAAGGAACTCAACCCCACCTCAGAACATCCCTTGTGTAAATTTTTGCACTAACAGACATTTTTCCCAAATATTCACAACCTTTGTGTAAATGGTCTCACAAATCAAAAGGAGCACTTAGGGCAAAAGTTTCAGAGCAATGACTGAGAGGATTTGCAGATCCTATCACAAATTTAAATTTCTTATTCATACAAATGTTAGGGAGTATTTTTATCAAAAAAAAAAAAAATACTCAGGGCAGTAGATCACACCTACCTTCTAAAAGATAACTCAAAAAGCAACCAGCTCTGCACTTTCATTGAGCAGAAACACATTTTATGTATGAGTACTCTTCACAAATGACCTTCTACACAATTCCCATCAACTGCAAACTGGATGGACCTGGCAGACAAATGTGTTCTTTCATTTCCTCATCTGTTAGAACCACATTTTTAAACACCTCTAAAAGCATCTCAGAGAATGTCTGCTTTGGCTTCACTGCAATATTTATGGCTATTTTGTTAGCAGATACAGAATATAATCTAAAAAAAAAATATTTCATAGCTGTTATCTGTGTGAGTCATTTCCTTTTGTTTCCTCCTTCCTGACATGAAAGTGTATTTTGTCTGAGGATACAACCAGTGAACACAAAGAATACTAAAATTCTTTAAAGCAGGGAGAAGAACACACATAGGCATGCACAAGGGTATCAGAAGCAGAGAAACTTTTAACAAAAATGTCCACAGAATCTATCATGGCTCAGGCACAGGAGTGTCCCCTGATTTGCTTTCTCACCCTTTGCCCCAGCCATGGAGCAGATCAGCATCAATTCACCTGCTCACTATTGGGATGCACTAAGACAGAATGATGATATCTCCCAACATAAGTCCTTAAAATTGAGGTGTGTCAATCATAAACATAATTACCAAGATCATTAAGTTGGCTTGTAGGGTCTCCACACCAAAACTCACCATCTCCTTAGTGCATGGGAAGAACATCACGGAGCCAAATCAGCGGTGATGGGAAAGGTGGTTGCAAACACCCAGCAAACAGAAAGCAGAGGTTAATGCGCCTCACACTCTGAAGACTCCTGCCCCCTCAGTCTTGCATCGATCTTTCATCTCCTACAGTTTTGCTTCGCTTGTTACAAGCCCATCTTTCTACTTGCCAGTATGTGAATCATCTCATCCCTTCCAGACTAATGGCACGTATATATCTAACAGTTTTCCTACAGAAGAAATTCAAGAGTACTTCTGAAGGCTGAGAAACATTCACTTTCTAAATATGTATGTGCAATTGCTCCTCAATTCTATACAGGTTTCATGCAGTACATTTTTCTATTTGCTGCTATACACACTTTCCAGACAATGTCTGGACACAGAATAAGCTAATACAGCAATTCCTTTGTACATATGAAATATTTACCACTTCTTGGCTGAAATACGAGGCTCAGCTAAGAAAACACCGTAGTTTTGGCCAGGGGAGGAACTGTACTGTGATTAGTGGAAACAGGGAAACTATTAGTGTAGGAAAGCTGCACAAAGCACAGCCTTGAACAAAGCCCTCATACAGAATGTACGTGCCACAGAAATCCCGTGTGACTCTGGAGCTGAGAGCGTATGGGCTTTCAGGGTGGACCATGATTCCTAATGGCTGCATCTGATGTCACTTTGACTCCATGACTCAGTATCAACCACCCTGCCATATGGGAGGGTTAGATCAGAAAACACACACAGGCAAGGACGCACACACACACTCACAAGAGCACTCATTGTTCTTCAAAATCCGAATTTAATTAACCCAATTCTACAGGAAAAGATATTACTTGATGCATGTTTTTGCAAAAAAAAAAAAAAATGAACAGCAAATCAAAAAGCAGCAATCTCTTTCTACCAAAGGGGAGGGAGAACCTCCTGGTGTTTAAGTAGCAGCACTGATGAGTTGCAGCATCCATAACCAGGGGACAGTCCCAGGGTGATTCTTCTCAGTTTTCCCTTTGTTCCTTTTCTTGCAAAGGCTGTTACTGCCCTTGTGGCTTCTTGTTATCTCTTTCCACCATCCATAGGATGTTTTGCATAGACTGTATACATGTTCATCTTTCTATTCACTGTGCCCTAAAAACAATCTTCCCTTGTTGCCAGGGTTGAATTTCTGTAGTGATCAGTAGCTGTTTGTTTGCATGTAGCTCTGGAGCCTCAAGCATCTTTCTGAGCTTCTGCTACAGAACTCTCCAGTTCTCTTCCTGTGGGAACAATTTCTCCGTGGCTCTTTGTCTTTTACAGTAGGTCTTACATTTTCTACAAAACACTAGAAAATGCTTGATCATATGCAGAAGTGTATGGGATGGGTTTGCTGGACTCTTCTAGTCTAAGCAGCAATGACATACTTGCCTGTAACAGCAGAAGGTTTTGCTTTGAGGTCTCTTCCAAGTCTATTCCTTTGCCATAAATAACTATACATGATGTGCCTCTATAAATAATTTTTACCTATAATTTCCCTGAAAGTAGAGTCTTCCCCTGGTATTTATCTATGGCCCTGATGGATGGAGCAGGTGATCACTGCTCCAAGATTTTGATGTCAACTTGGTAGGACAGATCTCCACCAGACAGTGGCAAATAAGACGCTGTATGAAGCTGTTATTGGGAACTGACAAAAATGTGCTGAAAAACTTTGTTAAACTTCCTCTATTACATTTGCACATCTATTTGAATAAATAGATAATGTCTACTTAATGGTCCAATAACCAAAAGAATAAAAAGCCCATCATTAAAGGCTCTTTAGAGAAGAAAATAGCTTAAGTCAGATGAAGGTTTGAGGCAGTCCTGTTAATGTCCTTTCTAAATCTCTGAAACACTTTATCAGGCTAAGCCTATCAATGTGTCTCTGCTTCCACCATTAAACAGGCAAATAAATCAGCATTTTCTTTTTACATTTTCCCCTGAGGTCCAGTGATTGCTGCTGCTGTTGCTGAACTGATTCAGTGGAGCAAAACATTAGCAAAAATGATTCTATGCTCTCAACTTTATCTTTTCTTCCTGAGAGCAGAAGAATTTGCAAGTGTTAATAGGACATGTAGCTTGCATGTTGTAGGATAACAGGCACCAATGAACACTGCTGATGCTGCGAGAGGTGACATGCTATCTTTGTAGCTGGTGGGTGATACAGGGGAATAACCTTGAAAGTCAGGAGTTCTTATCCTTTTTCTCACTATCTTTTTACTGAAATTCATTATTATGGGTAGCTTGGCCCCTAAATTATCTGACTCTGCTTTTCATCATTCATGAGATATACTCTATTCAATACTGTCTTCACCTGTTATTTTAGTAGGTGTGCATTTCTAGCCATCACATTTTTACATGGAAATACGTAAAAAGAAAATGCAGACTCAAAACTCCACATGAATCACATTTAATGAATGTGGTGAGCCTTACTGAAAGCACGAGCTTGATAAATTCTTCATTAGTGGTGGAAAATTAGCCCAGCCTGCTTTCATATCTTCTTTGACACAACTCACTTTGTAGTCCAATAACTGGACAACTATTGATGGAGGAGCATACCCACCTTCCTGACAGCAACTCGGTTTAGCCAGAGCCCAACCTCGGATGTGTCAATTTCTCTCCATCGACTACAGGAGCTCTTTAAGAAAACTTCACTCCCAATGTAGACACCCTAATTAAGTTAAGATAAAGAAATATAGGCCACTTTTTCATGCACATATTACATTCACAAACTGAGTCTCACACCATAAGATGTCTGAAACATTTACATTTACAGCTGAACTCCAATTCTTTGTCTTCCGCCAACATCACTGGCTACCAAGATGACTAGGGGACTGGAACACCTCTCCTATGAAGAAAGGCTGAGGGAATTGGGTCTTTTCAGTCTGGAAAAAAGACGGCTGAGGGGGGATCTTATCAATGCTTATAAATACTTAAAGGATGGGTGTCAGGAGGATGGGGCCAGGCTCTTTTCAGTGGTGCCCAGTGACAGGACAAGAGGTAACGGGCACAAACTTGAGCACAGGAAGTTCCACCTAAACATGAGGAGGAACTTCTTTCCCTTGAGGGTGGCAGAGCCCTGGCACAGGCTGCCCAGGGAGGTGGTGGAGTCTCCGTCTCTGGAGACATTCAAAACCTGCCTGGACGCGTTCCTGTGCCCCCTGCTCTGGGTGACCCTGCTCTGGCAGGGGGTTGGACTAGATGATCTCCAGAGGGCCCTTCCAACACCTCTCATTCTGTGATTCTGTCATTCTGTGAATATGTCAGGTGTGCCAAATACTATAACTGAGCTGCATAATATGTCTGAGCATAAAAGTTCCTATGTGTGTTTCACCATAACATTGTTCCTTTATTCGAGCTCTAAAGCATCCTACAACTCCTTTTTTTTTTCCACAAAAGGTTCAATAAATTTGAGCTTCAGTTAATTCAAAAAGATGTGCTCTTTAGAATTCACTACTTATGGTTTTATTTTCCTACTGGAAATACAATTTCATTTTCAAATTACCTCATTATTAGCAATTTGTAGGGTGATTGCTGAGCGCTTTCAGTAGCTTTGTAACAAAAATAATAGCATAGAGTCATAAGATTTGTAGGAAGAGGCAATACCTTTATTAGACTGCCCACATATCTGGAAAAAACAGAGAAGCTTTTGGCATAATATCTCTTTGCTGTATCTTGTCTTGCATCTTGATCAGACCTTGTGTTTCTAAACTATATAGTTTTAAAGAAATGAACACAAAGCTCTCCGCAATCCCTCTGCAAATGGGTAGTAATGAGGCTGTTTGCAAAGTGAAATTGTGTTTCCAGAAGGAAATAAAAAACCTGATACACAGTGAACTCCAAGCAGAGCTGCTCCTTCATGAACCTGAAGGCCAAATTTATTGAGCAATTTTTCTGATGACCTAATGAAGTGACCTTGTGCCTGAAAGCTTGCGCACTTCTTCTTTCCACAGACCAGTCTAATAAAAAATATTACCTTTCTTATGAGCTTGAAATTTCTTGAATCTTAGACGATCACAGCTATGCTTTTACTACCAGTATTGCATTATAAGTAATTAAATCTATGTCAGTCCGCCTGATTTGGGAGTGTCTTCATATCAGGTCAATTAGGAAATAACAGCCAGAGGGTCTATTTCAAGGTTCATTTGGTTCTGATCTCTATGGGCAAACTATCTAACTAAATTATTCAGAACACTGTCTGGAAACACCTCTCTAATCCTCAAGTCCCCACAGAGGAGAGAATGTTTTTAACCAACTTCCTTTAATATCTTAATAACTGCATCTATTCATATTTCCTTCAGGCTGACAAAGAACGACAAAAAATATTATTAGGTGTTCAACACTTCCTTAGCCATCAGCTACTATATGCAATATGGGGGTGGAATTAGCACATCATGGAATTGTGCCTCCAAAAAGAGAAAGGTTCTCGCCTTTGTGAAATAACAGAGGCACTAACTTAGTCCAAAAGACAATTTTAGCAAAATTAAAACACAGTTTTAACCTCCTTCAGCTGCAACTCAGAAGTCCAAATTGGATACAGAAAATTCAGAACCCCAGGACTGGCAGAAACTACCAACCAAACTCTCAAGCTTTGAAGCAATTTTAATGTTCAGCAACTGGCAGACAGCTCACTAGGGAACTCATTTTTGTCTCAGACCAGAACCCTTCAAGAGATACCGAAGGCCAGTCCAGAACTTATAGCTCTGTCTCCCAGGCTTTGTCTTGTCACCCTAACAGTGGCGGTAATTCTTCATAATGGGATTGGGTTCCCCGTGCTTCTGTTTACAAAATAACTAGTTGGCCTGAGGGAGGAGTTAGGCAGTTTAAAGTCATGGTTTAATTTCCTTTTTAATTGCAAGTTGATTGCTAGCATAAATTACTTTGCATGCATTTTGCCTCTTGTACCAGCCATTTCCTAAAGTGGATAATCTTAAATTAAAAGAATGGTATCAATCAAAAGGCATTGCTGTGTTGGAATCTCACAAAATATTCATATCAATTATCAGCTTAGAAGATTTATTAAAAAAAGAAAAAGACCATGGCTCCTCCTACATGAATGTTTATTTTAAAGTTGGACTACTGCAACCTTAACCAAAAAACTTCAAGAAATTTTCTTAATTTCAGGGGATGTATTTTGTATTTTTAAGGAGATATAATAAATGCAAAACATTTACATGCTTTCTGCCTTCCATGTCTCAGAATCCACATCCTTTAAGAAATTATAAATTCCCTTTTAATTCCTTAAATTTCCTTTAAAAAAATAAGAGTGATTTCATAATGAAGGGAATGGAAATATTTCCTTTCATATTTCCTTGATGTACCTTAGCATTTAGTTAATTCTTCCCAAGTCCTAAAGACCACACATATGCCCGAGGGCCACACAAGCACGGGGACAACACACACCTCAAAATGTAAACCACCATGCTCGAGGCAAGCGCTTCACAGGAAAGGCAGCTAGGGAGTTCTGCAGGCAGGCACACCAAGGAGAATGACAAGCTGAATGAATTCGTCTAGTCTTTTGCATCATTCTTACCTTACTTTGCCAGTGTCCACATGACTTTTCTCCTGGACTGTTCTCTGTAACAGCCTCCGCAGCATCCACAGCAGCCTGTGCAGATGGCTCGCAAGAGACGTCCCTTCGCAGGGACCTTGCAGAGAGCGTGTACAAGTTGCTGTCACTTGGCGCTCCAGCTGTGAGCCTCTCTGTTCCAACCACCTGGGTGATATTCATCTCACCTCACCTAAGATGCCTCTGTTGTAGGTGTATCTTAGCTAGCCACTGTCATTGCGGTCAGCATAAAAAAAGGACGGTACAATTCACTTGAACTATCCTCGATACCTACTCTAAGGTGGACCCTAGAAATACCCATTCTTTTTTGTAGGACAGGAGTTTGGGAAAACTAATTCTTATGCAGATACCCACATGAGAGACCTTTGCAAGTGGGTATGGGGAAACATTGCTGCCTCTGACTACTGCAAACCCGAGGGCATCTATGACACATTTAAAATCCCCTACAGCAAGTGAGTTCCTAACCTGAGAGAGGAGCCACAGAGCTGAGTGGAAAATCTGTACACACAGATAGGAAAATTACATTTGTAAAAGACTGATCAGGGGTGGTCATAATCATGTGTGACCCCATGCCTTTCAGAAAATGGCCTTACACCACTCAAGATTCTACACATTTACATGTTCCAGACCTCCCCATCATATCTTGCCCAAGCTGTTTTCAAGTAAAGCTGAGCCTAGGGATATGGCATTCACAAGTTTGTGCACGTTTCTTGAATGAGAAGCAGTAAAACTGCATATGGCCCAAACACATCCCAAAGCAGCGGTGCAGAGCTTAACAGTGACTACTTGTCTCTGTGAAAACTGATATTTTAATCTCATTCATTATTTATTAATTGTGGAGAGGTACAATCTAGTGACACTTCACTCTGAGCATTCTTTATACTAACTTTTAAATTGCCAAATTTCAGTGTCCCTTCTGACAAGCAGATGTGAAACCAGCTGTGTTATGCTGTGATAAAAAGAATAGTGGGTGCATCAGGTCTGCATCATTCAGTCTGAATGTTCAGCCAAGCAGAAATAATTCACTTTGACCTCAACAAACGATATCTAGCTAAAAATAAAAGAAAATGAAAAGAGATATGGATTCTCAGGGTCCTTTGTGATACTTTTCAAGATAAGGCATCATACATGCAGATGAGCCCGTTGGACAAACACAGCATATCCTGTTGTTATATTATTATCAAGGCTCTCCCTTACAGTGCTTTAATAAGGCATTGCCCAGGATATGTAACAGGAAGGAGCAGGGGGCATTAAAAAAAAAAACCTATATTTTTTCAGTTACATAAACAAATGTCTTGTTTTTCAGTCTTAAATCAGAAGTTCAGAGTTTTTGCAGCACCACCTAGTGAGACTAAGGGGGTTTTACTCAACTGTTCAGAAATGCCAGCCTGTTCCCTCTTTATACTTGCATTTCTTTTTAATCATGATCTCCTTATAGTTTATTGGCTGAAAATCTTTGGGGCCAACAAGCTGTTGAAGAAGGTGCCTTTGGTGTACACAATAGTCCTTTTTACGTTTCTTTCTGAACAGCATGAAATCCCACAGCTTTGCAAACTGCCGAGCTGAAAAACAGCAGAGCTTTCATCAAGCCTTACTATTAATGAATTGCCTCCTAGCTAGTGAGCTGTGCCTCTGATCTGTACCTTGTTTTGAAAGAATACACTCTGCAAGCAAAGAACAGATGCATGTTTTATCGGATATGAAGGATGTTCTCAGATGTAGGCATACCTGTCATCATTCCTACCAGGAAGTGTTACTGATGATATTTTCTATAAGACAACATCTCTACCCTCAGCTCTGTGCCAGCCACATGCAAGACTCTGTATGCAAAATATCTTTCCTGGCCCAAAGATGTTGCTGGCAAACAAAACTCAGCCTGATTCCAAGCCAGTTAAGATGATGCTCATCTTTTCCTAGGCTGCCCTGTCTCTTAAAAGTTTCCCTGTGACCAATTAGGATTAAAACTGCTTTGTTTTCTTCATCTACTCATCCCTGGTTAAAAAATCCTGGAGTACTTTCACCCAACTGAGCCAATGTGTAGAATCAGAAGCTTTTCTAACATAACATCTCTCAAAATAATATTTTTGACCAATAAGAAAATAAACCCCCTCATCCAGAACTTTTTTTCTGCATTCTTTCCCGTCACCAAGAGCTGTACATCACTGACACCAAAAATACTAAAGATTTCCAAATGAAAGCAACTCATCTGCTTCTAACAGCACATAAGCACGTACTAGTAAGTTATGCGACAGTTGGAAAAGATGATCCAACGGTAGGAAGATGGAAACAAAATGACATAATTCACTATATAAGAGTTAAGACTATTTTATGTTCTTATCCATATTTGCTACTAAAACAGTCATAAAACTGTGCAGTCTTTCCTTTCTTATCTGAAGCTGAAGGAATATGTCCTCCACTTACACAATGGCGTCTTCTCCTCTAATAGGACTCCTTCAGTGAGCTGACAGAGGTGGGCTGCCGGCACCGTGGCTCCATAGGTTTCTCTCTTCTGCACTCTGTGTACCTGAGTGTTTCTCCTGTTCTCATAAATGTCACTGCTGTCGCATCTTCATTGCTGAACTGCTGCAAGCTGGAGGACAAAGCATCGCTGGTTTATCTTTAAGTCACTTTTAATTATCCTTTCTTTTCCTTGATAACTTCTTTTATAGAATTTCTTTTTGATAACTGCTTTGCATAAGGATAATTCACTTCATGAATCATAGAATTCTTTAGGTTGGAAAAGACCTTTAAGATCATCAAGTACAACCATTAACCTAGCACTGCCAAGGTACTACAAAACCATGTCCCTCAGCACCACGTCTACCCGCCTTTTAATTACCTTCGGGGATGGTGATTCCGTGGGCCCACTTCCCTGGGCAGCCTCTTCCAATGTTTGACAACCTTTTTGGTGAAGAATTTTTTCCTAATATCCAATCTAAACCTCCCCTGGTGCAACCTGAGGCTGTTTACTATTGTCCTATCACTTGTTACTTGTGAGAAGAGCCCAACCTCCACCTCACTACACCCTCCTTTCAGGCAGCTGTAGAGAGCAATAACGTCTCCCCTCAGCCTTCTTTTCTCTAGACCGAACAACCCCAGCTCCCTCAGCCTCTCCCCATAACACTTATGCTCCAGACCCCTCACCAGCTTCATGCAAGGGGAGGAGAAGATAAAAAATACTGCTCAAAGGAGACAGAGTCTGTGCTGTCATTCAGATAGCCTCTTAGCTAACAGCACGGGTAGACCCAGAGGGTCTTGTCTCTCATCTCGCAGGGGACAAATCCAAAACAGCTTAGCTGCAACTCTGAAAAAGACCTGCTAGAAATACCTGTTATAAAGATTGTAGGTTCATTCTCAAAACTGAAATTTAAATACAAAAACATTCCTAGAGTGGCTTATGACATGGCCTGACATCATCTCAGTGAAAATCATCTACCAATATGCAAAAATTATTCTTTTTATTCTAGAACATAAAGTCCTATTTTGTCATGACGTTACATTCCTGCCTATAAGCATCTTATTTTTATGATTATTATTAGATTATATTTTCCGAAAACATGACTTTTGGAAGTGGTTCTACAGGATCTAGAATATGTTGATAAATAACTGCTAAAGTACCTTAGTGATTTTCTATGTAATCAGTGAATATATTAATTGCTGCCACCCAGTGGGCTCATTTGTAGGCTTTGGCTAACCATACTATAATTTAATACATCATTGTTTGGTTAAATGACTTCACCCTCTCCAACTGAAGGAGTGTGATTTATCTTCCTCTGTCAATAGCCACGGAAAATGAACGTTTCAAGCTACAAGCTGTGGTTGACTTAAAACATACCATCCTACAAAAACTTTTTCTTCATATTTTTAGTATGGGAACAGCCCATGGAAAGCAGCATACACATGAGCTTCAAGCTAAACTACACGTGAGATTACTTGCTTTGCTTTCTGGACCTGCCTCCAACTTCCAAGGCAATACTTTGCGCTATTTAAATGATAAATATCCTATCTGAACTAAGAAGTTGATAAAGATGTTACATAGGGGGAACTTTTTCATCAAAAGTGATGACATTTCTGATCCCTCACGTCACTTGCACTGGGGTAATCGCGCACTTGAGTTATGCCCTTGTCAGAAGATAAGCTGTGCAACCAGTTTGTGGTTTGTCTTATTTACCTGCAGCTCCACTGGTGCCAGTAGAAGTCACAGGCTCCCAGCACACCTCAGGAGCTGGCCTGTATAACACTAGAGTGAATAAATTGGCCCTTAAAAATGGGCTGCTGTGTTAACAACTTCTACAATCTGTATATAGGTGTTATGAGTAATGAAATAAGACACTGGCAATGACAACACAATATTGAAGCACTGTTAAGTGCTGCATTATGATTTCATTTTAATGCTGCTCCTGGATGAGAGAGCTTGCATGCCTGTGTGCGAGGAGGAGGAGGTAGAAAAGGGAAGCTGCTTAACGTTCTTCTTCTTGACCTATATTTTGAATTTAGCTACCTGTTTAATTTAAAGCATGTTATTTCCAGGAGGACTGGACATTTGAGGGAGTATTATGCTGCCCTTAATTTTTGTGCACTCAGAAGTCTTGTGGGGCTAGGCAACGGTACAATTAGAAGCCAACAGTGAAAAAAAAAAAAAGAAAATAATCCTTTTACACATTTCTGAGTTACCCAGACCTAGTCTGTAATGGTGCAAACCAAGGCTGTCCACCACTGTAGTTGACGCAGGTGAGGTGGTAAAGCGCAGGAGAGGGCAGGAGTCTTGGCTCAAACCCAGAAGAGAGTATAGCTGGGCATAAATTATCTTCCAACTTTGCCCTAAGATAAGAAGAAAGTTGGAAAAGAAATGCACTCGTAGTCCAGGACCTCAGGAGGTGCAGGTCATGCATCAACCCCTCAATCAGGGCTTTTGTGCCAAAAATCACTGTCCCTTTTACTGACCTTAGTGGGAGTACTGCAAAATAAGGTAATGCTCTGCAAGGAAAATGATGAAAGAATTTAGCCTCAGTGCTTTGTAGAAGCTAAATAAATCTACTGCAAGAAATTCAAAGTATCTGGAGTTTGAAGTGGAAGAAGATATTACATCCTTATACAATATTGCTCATGCTCAAGCACAGGATGGGCACAGATGCAGGGAAAAAGATTTATTCCAGCAATGACAGTGGAACCACTTCTGTAACCAAAGACACTGGGGAATGAAATCACCTTTATTGCTCATCAATGGGGAAAAAAAAAAAACAAAACACTTTTGCTTCCTGCCTATAAAGCTGTTCACCTTTGATGCTACAGCAAACGACCAATAAATCACATGGTAAATGCAATTTCCTCCTACATTTTTAATATTTCTTCATTCCCTGCATGAGCCTCAGCTGGAGGAAAAAAACAAAAACCCTCCAGAGTTTACCAGTTGGAAGTGTTACAAAATTGATTTCACAGAAGGTCACAGATTCAGTTTGTGGTTTTTTCATCTATTCCCCAAACAAGATATAGGACCAAAGCAGCACATGCTGGTAACCTCAGACCAGACAAGAAATATCAGAAACTGTTAATATTGAAACAAAATAGAAGGGATTCAAAATTCCCTACAACACAGGAAGAAGTGAAAAAGATATAGTATGAAATTGTTGAGGACTTCATAGTTACTTCTCCATCATTCCCTAAATGAATCCTCTATTCAACTTCATTCCAGACTGTTGGCCTCAAAACTGATGTTTATTGATCTGACCATTTAAATTTCCTTATACCATGACAGCTAAATTTCACCAAATAATGCTGAGTCTCAGTTAAAAGCAGTTCTCTTTCTTGTTAGAGAAAATGTAAAAGGTAGCGGTTGTGCATACTGGGGAAAGTAATTGGAGAATTCATTTGGACATTGGTAATATAATTCTCCATATTCACAAATATTTCTTGTACTGTAAAGTGAAACAGAGTTCTACTATCTGAGTTCTTTTCTTCTTCCAAGCTCGAACAAGGCAAAAATATTTTGAAATGAGACAGATACAGACCTCTCGACCTACCTGTTGGCACCTGAATGGGTTTCTGTAAGCTCTCAGGCATCTGTGTTTCCCAAAATGATGAAAAAAGGCGTCTGCTGTTTTCATAATAACATTCTCTGTTTCTTT
>VXBO01007353.1:322945-415373 GCA_013400135.1 Rhinoptilus africanus
TTGTTGAACCTCATGCCATTGGCCTCAGCCCATCGGTCCAGCCTGTCCAGATCCCTCTGCAGAGCCAACCTACCCTCCAGCAGATCAACACTCCCGCCTGGTTTAGTGTCATCTGCAAACTCACTGAGGGTGCACTCGATCCCCTCGTCCAGATCATTGATAAAGATATTAAAGAGAACCGGCTCCAGCACCGATCCCTGGGGGACACCACTTGTGACCGGACACCAACTGGATTTAACTCCATTTACCACCACTCTCTGGGCACGGCCATCCAGCCAGTTCTTTACCCAGCGAAGAGTACACTTGTCCAGGCCATGAGCAGCCAGTTTCTCCAGGAGAATGCTGTGGGAAACGGTGTCAAAAGCTTTGCAAAAATCCTGGTAGATAACATCCACAGCTTTTCCCTCATCCACTAAGTGGGTCACCTTGTTGACCTGAGTGTGCTCCAAAAACCTCCTGCATTACCTCTGCCCTGCTGTGTTGTACCTTCAGCAAGTATCAGGGTGGTTAAACTGAACCAAGAAGACCAGGGCCTGCAAACATAAGACTTCTTCCAGTTGCATAAAAAAGGGCTCATCTATTTCTTCCCAATTACGTGGTTTATAGCAGACACCTACCACAATGTTGTCCACTTTGATCTGCTCGCTAATCCTGACCCATAATCTATCATCTCACTCAACACCCATTCCCAGGCAGAGTTCCATTCATTCCCGCTGTTCTGTCTCACAGAGTCCAACTCCCTCTCCTCACCCTGCTGCCAAGGAAATGACCTGTGCTGTAATTGCAGATCTGTAGGTGGATCAGGAGCCACCTTACTGCTGCTACAAGTCACAGACTTCCAGCCTTCATCCTCATGGAAGTCTCCATTTCCCAACTTAACAAACGTAGGCTGCCTATTTCTTCTTTAGTACAGACCAGGGTCTTGTACCTACAGAGTGCCAGAGAAGACCTCTTCCACCTTTTTCTCATCGTGTCCGATGTTGCAGAGCCTGCTGACCTCCTCCTGCAGCTCCTTAACTTGGCAAGAGAAATTCTCCACATCTCATGCAGAAAAGAACAACTCCCCCAGCCCGTCAGAGGCTCCAGGCATCCTGCAATCCCAAAGCTGCAGAGCTGCATCATCCCTCAGGAGCTCAGCCTGGGTCAATCCTGATGCGCCAGGGACACTTGCCCCTACAGGCCCTGAGGACCATGCCCGGTGGCACCCCCATGGCTCTGCACACAAACAAAACCTTCAGCAAAGTTTCTAACCCTCTTGTGTGCTCGTTTCTGCATGCTGCTGAACATCTTTACTGTCCGTTTAAAATTTAGAGAGATGCTGGAAAAGACAGATTTCTCTGATGACATTGATTTTCATGCAGAGATCCACAATGACTTCAGAATGAAAGACACAAAGAAATCTGATATCATTAAACAAGCACACATGACAAATTCACAGCAGCCCCAATTTCTAACACACCTAAGGGAATTTTCAAGCTGATCACCTTAGACAAAAGCTTAAGAAACGCAGCAATAACACAGGAAGGAAAAGTCCAAGTGCTAAACTGGTTATAATGACATCAGGTGTCCAAAGTTCCTACTGATTAGACAGTTTCCCCCTACATTTTCCTTAGGGGTAATTCTGGCTGAAGGAGCTTGCCCCCCTGACAGTCATTCCTGCCTGGTCTAGCAGGACTGCCTCTCTTCTGACAGTACACCTGTGTCTATGAGGCTGGGTTGCACATCAGACCATTGAAGTGACCTGGATTAAAAGAAATCCTGTGGGATGGCGTTATTTTTAACCATTTCAGTCAATCATTTCATTGATAGACTTAATAATTATGTCGGCACAGCTGAGCTGCTCCAGGAGGCACAGAGCCTAGCAGAGCAGCGGGGAGGGGGACACATGACTAGTGAAGAGGACTTACCTGGAAACTACTACCTTCATTTATTCTTGTTTTATAAGAAAACTCCCAGTCCTGTTTTGCCAGTTCAAGACCCACCCAGAACTGTTTGCAGAGCCCTATGGATGAAATGTAGAGAAGGGAAGGAGAAAGTGCAGCTAAGGTGTTCATTTCTCATGTTGCCCCTGTAAGGTCTTCCATACTCACTCACCCTGTGAAAGCTGAGAACTTTTTCATGCTGCTTGCCACATCTACCTTGGGTAAAGAGTGATTATTATATGATCACGTTAATTATACTCTCTGCTGACAAAGCACTTTGTGCTCTGTGTATGCATAAAGCAACAAAGTCCATTCTCTACTCTATTTTTCACTTTGCACCAATTATTTCTGACAAGGAGATATGAGAAGCATTCCCATGGAAGAAGGCTAATCTCCAAGGACTGCAGGAGTGTAACTAAGGAAAAACGAGCCTTGGAAGTATAATCATTCAAATTAAGCAGTAGAGTTTAAAGTAGTTTAATTCAATATCTTAATTAAGGAATCTGCTTGGAAGGAAAGAATATAAAGCAAAAATGAGGCAGTAAACTGGCACCTACTTATACCACTGAACAAAAAGGAACAGTGCCAGCAAAGTTGCATTTACGAATTCCCCAAGGCAACTACGCTAAAATCCTGCACCCTTACAAACAATTCATTTCTCAGCCCAAAAACTTCTGTCTCAAAGTCAGGGCACTTTTCAGGCCCAGTCTGACAAATGTCACCAGCTCTTATGTTTACTCGAAATCCCTCCTGTGTTCCTGCAAGGCATTGTTCAAGTTCTCTGATTAGGATTGAAGTTGGAGGCTAAGCTGATTTTCCAACAGATGATGATCTACATGAGGTATCAAATGTTGACCCACATAAAGTACAGTATGTGCAAGGTGGTTTCCACTGTAGACAGCTTTGCCCTGTTGTTGCATGACAGGCATTTCAGGGGATTTTCTGGTCAATTTAGAAATCAAGAGCATGAGAAATGAGAGAGAGAGAGCAGCAGTACCCTTCTGTGTTAAACTGAGGGAGAACACACTCAGTGAAGCTCCCCCTGGTATGCAGAGACACAGGGCACCATCAGCACCGTGCACATCACTTGTATGATCCTAGGATTGTGGAAGATAAGGATGTTCCAGATGTTCCAAGTGAGCTTGTATGAGTTCAAACCCCCAAGACTGTGGTTACTGCTGTTGTATGATAATGCTGCTAACATTCTGCATTTCAGAGCTTTCCATACTGAAGCATAGCGCTTTGCGCCCACTCTCTCCTAGGTGCAAACCACCACCATGTGCATCTCTGTGAGTCTGAGCGGCTTCGTTGTGCTGGGCTGCTTGTTCGCGCCCAAGGTGCACATCATCCTCTTCCAGCCCCAGAAGAATGTGGTCACTCACAGACTCCATCTCAACAGGTTCAGTGTCAGTGGGACCGGGACCACTTATTCCCAGTGTAAGTAACAAAACTGCCACCTTTCTATGTGGGGTTGTGGTGAGTTTGGGTAAAGACAAGATGGGGTTTTTACCAGCAACAGAAAGACCTTTATAGGCTGGGCTGTGTACTCCATGGAACCATAGAATCATAGGACGGTTTGGGTTGGAAGGGACCATAAAGATCATGGATTTCCAACCCCCTGCCCTGGGCAAGGACACCTCCCACTGGACCAGGCTGCTCCAAGCCCCATCCAGCCTGGCCTTGAACTCCTCCAGGGATGGGGCAGCCACAGCTTCTCTGGGCAACCTGGGCCAGTGTCTCACCACCCTCACAGTAAAGATTTTCTTCCTAATATCTCATCTAAACCTCCCTTTTCTCAGCTTTAAACTGTTGCCCCCGATCCTATCACTCCCTTCCCTGATAAAGAGTCCCTCCCCATCTCTCCTGTAGCCCCTTTAGGTACTGGAAGGGGTATAAGATCTCCCTGGATTCTTCTCTTCTCCATCACTTAAATTTTGCCTGGAGAGAAAAACTCATCCCCTCCCATGGGAAGCAGCTCAGAGCCCGCTCTGAAGCTCACTGAAGTCAGCAGAAAGCTTTCGGAGGGCTCTGACTCCAGCCCACTGCACAAAGCACGCAGAGCTCACCGCTCGCTGTCACTCTTGCAGCAGTGACAGGAACAGATTGCCCTGGAGTATTCCTGTCAAAATGACACACTGGCAGGACCTGGGCCACGATGCAGCATGCTCTCAATGGCTCTTATTGCCGCCGTGATAAGGAAAGGCTCCAAGTCTGCAGCAAATGCATACAAGGGATGCCACGAGCTGGATCTGTATGCAGAGTGTGAGCAATACCCTTTGGAAGTGCCACAGCCAGGAGAAGCAATCAGTGCTCTATTGCCAGGACAGCTCATCTGCTCTGCCTCCCTCCTTTCCTTCACCTTCAGTCTCTTCATCCCAAGCAAATTCACATCTGTGGTTATGATTTGAGGCTGTTTCTCCTCTTCTGGGTAGGTTGCTTAGAGATTTTTTTGTGATTAAAAAAAACATCACCTGTATGGGTGTTTTTTTTTTTCCTGGGCAAGCTTAACTAGTCAAGGATGGGAGCACACAGCACCTTGTTCCTGGAGCTCTGCAGACAGCATGTCTAACCTGAAAAGCTAATTGAAAAAGCACGCTACAACTAGAAAGAGGCAAGGGACGAGAAGCAGGGGAAAGAGGGGACACGGAGCAAGGCTTGCAAGCAAGTTCACACTAACCTAGCCTCAGGTTTTTGAGTACAACCTAAATTTCAAAATTGGCTAGAAGCCTTTGGCACATCATATTTCAGACAGAACACAGAATGAAACTGGGACCCCGCTGTGTATCACATTGGCAGGGATTAGAAGATAAAGAGGTCCCAGCCATCTCTGGCTCACCCATCCCACTCCCAAACCGTACTGTGCCATGACTGCCCTGGGTCCCTTAACGAGAGAACAACAATGTGTCTCTACACATCCCCATCTCATCAGAGTCAGGACTGCATCCAACCCTGACACCAGAAACCAAAATCTTTTAACTGTTTTGGGAAACTTAAAGCAAGAGAGAGGAGATGTCCTTAAGTGCCCAAGGTGCTGAGCACTACCAAAAGACCTGGATTTCCAAGACCAATAGATTCCCAATAAACTTTGGAAGTTTGGTCTCTTGATGAAATGGTAAGTTCCATGAGATTATTTTTCATCCCTTATGAATTTTCTGTAAGTGGTCTTTCCAAGTTTTTTTTAATTCTCTCATACTATGGGATAAGCTTAGTCAGAAATCATTTTGATTCATGGATACTTTTGTACAGGATTGCATTTTGAAATTCAATATTTTATTGTAACAGCTGGATAATACATGTGTGTGCACAAGCATGCATACGACTGAAAGACATCTTCAGTGCACATCTTTACATTAAAAGCCTACTTTTCCAACTTTGTGAATAGCTTTAAGACACTAAGGAAAACAAAAGAATCCAGACTTACAATTTCTTGTTACTTCATTGTTTAGAAAGGTGGCCCCAGTCATTTCCTTTTCCCGATTACACCTGGCTGAATAAGGGCTGCTCATCTTTGCGGTTGGTCTTTGTGGACCATGGCAAGACATGAAGCTGGAAGCAGGACTAAAAGACACACCACATACAATGGAAAAAGCCCTATAGTTTCCATCTAGGACAATTACTGACAATTACTCGGGCTATATTTGTAAGATGGAAAATTTTCCTTTACTCCCTTCCATTTATTTGTAAATTATTATAAATACATTTTCATTTAATTTTTTTAACTGCTTAGGCATTTATAAACCTCAGAAAAGGTTGTCATACAGCTTGATTCTAATCCATGTCTAAAATATTCCTCTCATCCTTCCTGGGACTGTCAGCTCATTTTTATTTTGGTCTTGATGGCGTTTTCATCAGTCAGAAACTGCTTAATATGAGACTGACCAAAATTAGCTCTAGGGCATTGTAGTAACAGCAACATCCATTATCAAAAGCTTTAGAGGACAGGAGTACCCGAGTGGCTCAAAAGGATGATGTGTTTCCTACCTGGATTCTGGCTTCCACTACAACTCAGGGCTGCCACCACCTCTTTACTCCATCAGTCCTTAATGCAAGAGTGTAGTGGGTCACGAACAGCAAATGACTCACAGGCTGTTTTTGACACAGTTCCTCATACCGTGAAAACTGGCCAAACACTATGAGAAAAGGTAAGTGATGCTCATGGTGCTCTGGGGGTATGTTAAGTGTTAGCTCTAAATGTGTATCGCAATTACATCCCTAAACTGAGTGGTGGACGAAGGGCCTGGGTCAAGGGTCAACCACATAATTTGCAGTGTGGTCATGAGAGCTAAACTGAGCACCTCAAGTAGTCGTCTGAATACAGCTCCTCGTCTTTGCTGCAAGCTCTGCAGAAAACAAGTAGATGTGAATACTTTGCTCCTAAGTGAGGAAACTCGTTTTAGAGGTACCAAGCTTCCATCATTTTGACAGCTGAAGTCTAGACTACAAAAGAATATAGGTTTAAGTTGAAAAGAGGCAGGATATATGTGTACCTAGGTATATGATGTGTTTTGAAATGTATATATCTGTACATATTTATCTGAATCTAAAAATTCACATTTGGCAGTGCTGTGTAAGTTCTGCTCCCCCTGCAGTGTTTCCCCCATCGGGATGTTCCCCAGTTTTCCTGTGGCCTGTTTTATGGGCTTGGCAGAGGTATTCCCATAAGCTAGGAGGTCAGCACTCATAAAACTTCCCAGAGAGTTCAGGTCTGATTTAAACACCTACGTGATTCAGGCTGAGCTTTTACACCCAGAAGGTATCATTCATGCAAGTTATGTCCACATGGAGAGCTGCACATGGACTTGAGCTCCTCCAGTTGTTCTTCAAAGGGGTCAGAAAAAGAATTGAAGCTACTGTTTATAGCCAGGCTGGTAAATTTTCTCTCTCAGAATTTATTTTCTCAGACCTTGATCCAACAAGCTTTGATATATAGATTTTTTGATTAACTCTGAGTTGTCTGTCTGTGAGCATGAGTGGAGGAAGTGGCACACAGACAGCAAGTTTGAGTCTTCTTGTTCCTGATTGTGTAGGCATGCTGGAAGGTACCCACGGCTCTGCTGGGCTCTTGCATTTTACCTCCAGTTCTTTGTCTTGGATTGTCTAAGAAAAATGAGGGACAGCCAGGAAAGAGGAGGTCAAAAGCATGAATTGCAGACAGATCAAGACTTCTGATCATATCACACATTTTTCCTTGCTCTCAGCACAAGGCAAAATGGAGGTGAATGGTCTTTAGCAGGTCCAGAAGTATTTGAGGAAGCCCCTTGGCTGCTGCTGTAAGACACAGCGTGAAACTCAGAACTCTGCAGGGCCAGTGATTAACGTTGCTGAGCTCTGTAAGGAAAAGCAAGATCTTTTGTTCAGTCTCCGAGAGAGCTGGATACTGAGTGTGAACACTTTACTCCACCCGTCAGAGTTAATAACTGCCTCCCAGCACTACAAGAGAGGTAGGTGCTGTGGAGGAAGCCTGGGAACTGAAAACACAAGGCCACTTGTTTCTCACCTTCCACCATATTTCTCTGTCCAGCTTTGACATCCTTCTGACCCAGTTACCGTAGTATTTGAGCTATTCATGCTCTTCAGTGTGTTGGGACTTCAAAAAAACCCTGAAGCTAAAAACGTTCTGGGTGGGTGACTGATGTTCACAGAAATTAGATGCTTTTGCCTGTAGTCATACTGCAGTAGAACAGGGATTTGAATCAGGTCTCCTAAGCAGTATTGGTTTTTCTATTTGCCAACAATAAGGAGAAATAAAAATAACAACAATAATCAAAAATTCAGGTCAATGTGCTGCCATATTATTCCCAGTTAAAAATACTGGATACAAAACCTGATGGTTAATTTTCACAAAAACATAGATATAATGTCCTGTGCCCTTTTAATTCCAAATGATTGCTTTCACGTATGTGACTTACAACACCTATCCAGCTTATGGGAGATCAAACTCTATCTAATCCAGAGCCCGGTCTCATTTTTGGCTCTCCTGTTTATCAGGAGTATGTCCTGCCCTCTGATTGGTAGGTTAGTCCAATAGGTGCCTTTAAATTTCTCTTGTTAAAGCAGTTCTGGTTTCTGTGAAATATTTTTTCAGTCAATGAAAGAATTAGAAATAGTGGCTGATTTGAATAATCAATGATCTGCTCTGAAAATGATGCTGAGCATCTTTGGAGAACCAGTCTGCAACGGAGAGTGTAGCCAGCACCGGTATTGGGAGACTGAGCATGCCCTTGTCAGCTGCATAAATTGCTTTTTAGACTGGATGATTGAGTTTACTAAGTCATTGCTCGCTGCGTGTTTTCTTTGATGAAGGCATCACATTTCTCTGGGTCACTGCTATCATTAACCTAATGTATCTTTCAAAAAATGGCTTTGTGGTGCCATAAGCAGAGATGTCACAGAGGATCTGAAAACACATTCCAGATGCCCAATGGATCATTTTAACAAAGATGGACAAACCAGCTTTCTTGTAAATTAAAAACCACAAGGCTTTAGCAGAATGGTAATACATCCTACAGTCAAAATACAGATACATTTAGAAACAGATTCTGATACTCAGATCTAATCTTATATCACTGAAGCAATGAAAACCTGATGTATAAAATATTAGGCAATGTAGACAAGGGTATCAGAATCTGGCCCTCACCTCTGGGTGCATATTGAATCCTCATCCACAGCTCCTAGAAAGTAAGGGTATTGTGGCCAGAAAATATTCTGGGATTAGGTGAGAAATAATGTTGCTTTCAAATTCAGTTATTCAAAAATGTCTTCACTCCATCCAACATCTACTTAGAATTCTTACTTTTTTTAATTAAAAAGTAGATCAGCACACAGTCCCAATATGCAGAGGTAGATTCTCTCCTGGATTTAAAAATGTGTATATTTTATTTCAGGAATGTGCATTCCAATTATGTGAAAGCTCAAAGGATCAGACCCAAGAATTTCTAACCAAAACACAAAAACCAAAAAGGTTCACCTTTTGTTCTACAGGGATGCTTTAGCACCACTCTACCTGTATTAGTTTATACTACAATGCAAAGTGCTATAAAGTGAGACCCAGAGGGCCAGAATCATCAAAAAATATTTTCTGTATTTTATTCATAGAATCATAGACTGGTTTGGGTTGAAAGGGACCTTAAAGACCATCTAGTTCCAACCCCCTGCCCTGGGCAGGGACACCTCCCACCAGCCCAGGCTGCTCCAAGCCCCATCCAGCCTGGCCTTGAACCCCTCCAGGGATGGGGCAGCCACAGCTTCTCTGGGCAACCTGGGACAGTGTCTCACCACCCTCACAGTAAAGAATTTCTTCCCAATATCTCGTCTAAATCTCCCCTCTTTCAGTTTTAAACTATTACCCCTCATCCTATCATTATGCTCCCTGATACAGAGTTCCTCCACATCTTTCCTGTAGCCCCTTTAGGGACTGGAAGGGGCTATAAGATATCCCTGGAGCCTTCTCTTCTCCAGGCTGAACAACCCCAGACACTTCTTGGAGAAGCTTTGTCAGCCTAAGTACTCTCAATGGTCAGCAAAGAGAAATCAGGGTCTTCCAAATGATGCTTCAGCCTCAGATCTGAATTGTCATGTAGAGGTGCAAACAGCACCTCCGTCAGCCCCACTGCTGACACAGACACGTATTCCTTTTTGAATACCTCTTCACTGGCCATGTTGGTTGAATTGGGTGAGATGGTCCACATCAACATAAATTCTAATCCTACATGTTGAAGTCAGTTAATTATCCTCTCTTTTTCTCTTTCAGCATCTGCTAGTATGTACGTACCGACTGTCTGCAATGGAAGAGAAGTTCTGGACTCCACTACGTCATCTCTGTGATTGTGACTTGCAGTTCAGCTCTTGAGTTTTTAGACTGTTAGGCAAAATTTTGCACATGTTGTGCACTCCGGAAAACATCAGAAAACAAAAGAAATCAAAACAAAACTAGTACCTTTTTTTAGAAACAGTGTAATAAATTATTTTTGAGGATTGTACAGTATATAGTGATGTTCTGGAACTTTTTAGACTGATTTTAGCCCTTCTGTTGTTAACGATTGTAAGGGACATGTAAATAACCATTGTTCACAACGTGCATAGTCCTGCAGTAAGGGAGTGATTTGTTGCAAGCACAGTTGCAATGTTAGGTGACTTCTTTCCTACGAAATTTTTTTGTAGCTCCTTGTTGTAATTAACTTAGACTGCATTTCTATGTTGTATATTACAGTTACCTTACGTGTAACAGATAGGTTTTCTCAGCACAAAACAGCAGTATTAATGTAAAGGCACCAATAATAAAAAGATAAACGTTTTTCAGCATGGTTTCATTTTTGTTTCTTCGCCCCTCCAGGTCATTACATTTATCTGGACACCAGGATAGATAAAAAGGATTAAAAGTCTGCAGTACTAGTGTGTGCACACACGTATCTGGGTATGAGTCTGTACCTGTGTTGCAAAATCCATACCACATAATATGTGCTTACCATGAGTGTTTTGTCAGGGTCAAATATAAATTCCCTCTCCTTAAAAAAATGCATTTTATTAAAGCATCTCAGGTGCTCTTTTTGTTCTTAGAATGTAGGGTGATTTTCAAAACTGAAAATATCTAATTGCATCTCAATGAGATATTAGCAAAAAATGTTTGATCACTGGTTCACTCATTCAGCATGACTTAATGCTGTCATGCACACAATAGACTGGTAGCATATAAAAACAGAGATTTTAGATTAGGTTAGCAAGGAGATGGAAGAAAACCTGTCAGAAAATTAGCCAAGACTGTTATATACCTCCAGCCAAAACAAAGCTGCTTCCTTTTGTCTGCATCAACCACAGGAACACACACCAAAAAAAGTCACAAAAAGAGAAATCCAGGAGACATTTACACACGTCTCTGGGGTGACCTTTGCATTCAAACCAAATGACTCAAGACACATATACCAGCTACTTAGACAACTGCAAAACACCTTTAAAGTCTGGCTTTTATAACTGCACTCTTAAAGCTGCCCTCACTCTATTGAAACAATCTGAAATCCTCCCTTCTGCCAGGTCCAAAAAGTCATTAAGGAAACAAACACACCTTTGATTAATGTGTCTGGGCATATTTACCTGAGGGCTTGTTCCCGTTGATCTCATTCCAGCTGAGGTCAATAGCAAAATTCTCATTGACTTCAAAGGCAACACCACTGAGGCTTGAAAGGCAGACACTACAGATACATGCTGTTGGGTGAACAAGTTCTCTGGAGCCCAGCTCTCCTGCAGTCACAGAGGTTTTTACACATTTCTGGGAAGATGCAAGTCCTTAGGGCTGAACTGGCAAAGAAAGTAGCTGCTCTTTCGAATTCAAAAATTAAAGATGCAGGTTCTTGAAATTCCTACTCACAGATATATGCTTATTTTCTTTGGACATCCATATGTCCACCCACAAAGACCTCTTGATATCTACACTTCTGCAACTGGCTACACAGGCAGCTATTTAAGTCTGGGCATCATGGAGGTGTTTAATACAAAAATTCCTGTGGCTTTCCCCAAAATAGGCATTGCTCAGCCCACATCACATGCAGAGCCCTGCATTCAGCTTCTTTCTCTCCACAAGCTTTGGAGTGCCTAATGTTTTAGGCTTGGTTCCCACGGAGGTCAAGCCTTGACAGGTTGGGAGTCTTGCTTTCTAAATCAAGACCCATTAAGGCATCTCAAGTTGGGCACCAGCTACATTCGTTTGACTTTTGTGTGCCCTTTTGTAGATTAAGGGGCTGTTCACAGCATGACAAAAGGTCAGAATATCTGACCATCATGCTGATGTGCCTGCACCTATGTTATCTTGATGAAGTTCTTAAAAATGACTAAACCAATGAGAATTTCTTCTCAATTTTTATGGAAAGCAATAATCAGGGCCAAATCCACCCTCACCTGACATTCATTAGTATAAATAGCTACATATGAGATTGTCAACCTCTTCTCCCCTTGTACTTAGTGGAGAGAAGTGGGCGCAATTCCCCTGTCTTATCTCAGACTGCTGCTTTAGGCTGAGATGAATCTCTCCAAACAAAAGCTATCAGAGATTGCCCAGATCCCAGAGTTTGCACTGAAAATAAAGGCATTTTGTCAGATGATATTCCCCCCCTAGAATCTAAATTGGCATCACTGAAGCTAATTTATAGCAGGTGAGGATCTTACAGTGCCAGAGTTTTCATTCTTTTTGATACCACTATTGAGAAAATGACCCAACATCTGCGTCTGAACAGGTGTTATGAATACTTAGGTGGTTTGAAAGCCATTTGCATGTGGGTTTTTCATACTAAAAAAACAAAACAAACCAAACACAAAAACCCACATGGAGCTCTGGAGTTCCAGCCCCACCAAATGTTCCCGATATTTTTGTGTTTTACTTGGTTTTGTCTTAAAAGCTTTTCACCACTTTTCATCGGATGTCTAGGGATGCAGATTATCTGGTACTGCCTGATGATTCAAGTAATCCAGTTTCAAAACACAGCAAAACAAAAAAACAAAATGTCAAAGTCTGGCAGAGGCTTTGCACACAATACTATCATGAAAATCTCTTGAGAAAAGGATTTTTTTCTTCGTCTGTTGTCTCACATCATCATTTTAGTTTCTCTATTTAGAACAGTTTATAGTTTTTGTTCCCATTTGTGTAAAACTTGGCTTCAGAGTAGAAAACACTTCTAGTCTCTTCATCGCTCCCATCATATATAAAGATTTGAGTAATTCACCTCAAAGCACAGTGGGTTCTGCCACGGTTCCTTGCATGGTGGAGGGAAGCCCCAAGTACCCTCGCTGGGAGCCTGAAGAGTCGTCACACTGCTCTGAGCCCTGCCGGCAGCCAACCCGGGGAAACGCAGGGGACGAGAGCAAGGCTTAACCAAGTATCTGTGGTGCCTTACTGGAGGGTGCAGGAAAGTTTATTTGTCATTCAGAAACCATAACTTCAGAGTACCTGACACAAATCAACAGTACAGAAAGGTTTGTGGAAAACTGATCACTTTTTATTTATTGTCTGAGCAGAAAAATAAGACTTAAAAAAATCATTGCTGGTCAATCTGAAGTAAACAAGGTTTGGGGTTTTTTTTGTCTTTTTTGTCTTTATTCTTGGTTGATTTTTTTTTTGGTAGGAGAGGTGTTTTTTTTTTTAAGTCTTGAGTGACGTTTGAAAACAAAACAAAAATCTGCTCTTGCAAACCAAAATATTTTATTTTGTCTTCAAGTGGTTGTTTTTCCTGAATTAATTGAGTACAACAGGTTTCAGGCATAGTCACAGAGAAATTTCAAAAGTTGTCCTTTCAAATTGAAAAAATGATCAAAAGCTATTTAAAAAAATGTCATGTTCTACCTGAACAAAACAAATCCCAAAAATCAGAGAAAAACGTCCAAAAATCCTGACCCCATCCACAGATGTCAGCTCTGGTTAAAGAGCTGCAATCCTTCACCGTATTAGTACACTCAGAGCAAGGAAAACCAAAACAAACCTTTAACTCATCACCAAACACAGTCTGATGTCCATGATGTCATCGCCTACTCATTAATGCTTGAGTTTGCAAGATGAAAGGCAGAGGTTGTTTATCCAGAGCCACCTTGAAGCTTCTCAGCAACACAGGCAGAGCTGAGTTTTGTCACTGCAAGAAGGAAAGAGGCCAAGGCCAGGCTCGGCTGGTTTTGCAATAGGAAGGGGATGGGTAGGAAGCAAAGGCTGGGGGGTGGCCTGGAGTGCTCATCTTCTCTCTTCTCCTTCCTCTGAGGAAGTGACAGGGTCAGGAAAGGTCTTCTCTCGCCCCAGTGGTGCCACTTCCCTACACACACCAACCCCTCCTTTAGAGGCAACAATAGCAGGCAGATAATGACTTTCTAGCACGTTGCCATTTTAAATATGGAAGGAAGCAAGGGCAGGAATGGGCTGTATATCATAGAATCATAGAATCATAGGGTTGGAAGGGACCTCTGGAGATCACCTAGTCCAACCCCCTGCCAGAGCAGGGCCACCCAGAGCAGGAGGGTTTTGAATGTCTCCAGAGATGGAGACTCCACCACCTCCCTGGGCAGCCTGTGCCAGGGCTCTGGTGGAACTTCCTGTGCTCCAGTTTGTGCCCGTTACCTCTTGTCCTGTCCCTGGGCACCACTGAAAAGAGCCTGGCCCCATCCTCCTGACACCCACCCTTTAAGAATTGTGAATGTCTAATTGAACTGATCCCTCACTTGATCCTCCTCAACCCAGGGGAAGTCTTCATCTTTTCCTGTTACTTTCTCCAAGGCCTGGGGCTCTTGAGGGCTGGGCCAGGCAGTAAAGACCAAAGCAAAGAAGGCATTCAATAACTCCACCTTCTCTACATCCTCCGTCACCATGGCTCCTGTCTCATTCAACAGTGGGCTCACAACTTCTCTGGTCTTCCTTTTGCCTCCAATATACTTGATGAAGCCCTTCCTGTTGANAAGTTATCATCAATACACTGGAGGAGCCAAAAGTAACACCAAAGCTCTGAGGTCACTCTTGCACGTCTTTTATTCAAGCAAACACACATGCCCACAACCTCACTTTGGCTTTCAGGTGCTGTTAAAGCACAAGCTTCACAGTATATGGGACCTTGGAGTTTTCTTCCTAAAGACATCCAGCTCTGTACATCTGGAGAAATAACCAAAACACAGTGGCAGCTTATGATAAACTCAATTCTCATGTCTCCCTCTGTCCTGCTGCACGTATTCAGTGTGGGCACATCCACCCAGGTGACTGGGGATGTCACCATATGTTGGGACACACACTGTATATTTTAGGATGCTCCTGACCTCATTTTATGTCTGTTCCTACCTCCTTACATGCTTGCCAAAGAAGCACAGTTCACAAGCATTCAAAAGCAGCAAGAAATAAAAACAAGGAGATTCAGTGAAAGAAGCATACAAGGGGAAAGACTAAGAGAGACCACCAAAGATAAGCAGAACTTCCCAAGATTTCTCTTGAGGTTATAATTCCCTGTTACATTATATAGAATAGATCGTTAAGGCCTCTCTGCTTCATGATATGGACCAACGAGCAGCATTCCTTGCTTAGGAAGAAATGTCATCCCTGTTGGCATGTCAGCACCAATTGTAGCTGCTTTTACTCTTACACTGAAGCACTTTGTGTTGGCCACTGTTGGGGATGAGTCAACAACTGCTGGCTCCCAAATGGCAACATCTGCTGCTATCTTGTCTGATTAGAATTAAGTATCTCTATCTTATGGGTACTACTAGCTCTGGCAGGACAGACAAGCCAAAAACTGCAAACTGTCCCCCTTACTAACAGTCTCAGAACCTCTTTTTCAAGAGCAAATAGTCAAATCCTTTCTTTGAACAAAGATGACAGCTCCTTGAAGCTACTTAGTAACTTCCCTTTATGGCTGTAAGACATTTAATTTTCCCCAAGCCTAGACTCTTAATCAATCGTATTATATATTACAAACATCAACCAACATAATCAGAGCCAAGATAGAATACATTCTTTACACATTTCCCCCCTAGCAAGCACTGTCAAAGCTGAGACAATAACATTCTGTTAATTTGCCAATAATTTATACAGATACACCACTAAAATGTGCTTAATCCTCGAAGAGATTCAGTTGCTTGACTCCAGATTTCAAAGAAAAGCGTGCAAATGCAGCCATAAAATGCATTCCGTTTAATCAAGTGAACACATAACAGACTGATTCACATTGTTTTATGGCATCAAATAACAGTTTCTGATGTGACTCCATGTGGGAGAAAAGGAGGAGGTTGCTGTAAGTATATTTTGGCAGAGTACTAGAAGAGGTCACAGACAGCTGATTTCTTAATGAAGTGTTAAAGGCTTCCAAAATTTGCCTCTTATGGGAAAATGGAAACTGCCCTTCTCTACTATATCATTAACAGAAAGAAAAGAATAGCAGAAGTCAGCTAAAATATGCCAGATTTAACTTGCTTAATTGTTGGAAAATAAATTTTCTTATCTTAAGGTAAATAAAGTCTACAGTATTGGTTTGTGTCCCACTCTGTTAGCACTGCACCAGATATGCTATTAGATTGTCTGGAAGGATTTTCAACAATATCGTAACAAAACATTTGGAAGCAGAGCTGACAAGGGTCATAGCAAAGTCTGTCAGAGCTGACAAAAAATTTCCACTCTGTACTTTATTTGGAATATAAAAGGGAAAGAGAAAGGAACCAAACAAACCCTCTGCACTATGAAGTGAAGTTAAATATAGTTCATAAAAATGAAGGCATATTGGAGATATGGGGCCAGTGATGAAAGAAGAAATTACGTTCTGGAGAATAAACTGTAATTATGGCTTGCAAAACATATGGAGAGAGAAGGGAAAAAATTAAAGGAGATGTAGACAGATGCAATTTGATGGCAGTGAAAAGCTCTAGTCACCACTACAGACCTGCAATGTTCAGGAAAGGCTACAGTTCCACCAAACATCTCAAGTCCAAAATTTCAAATATATTTTCATTTTATTTTATGAATGCCCATCAGATATATATCTTTGATGCTACAGCACACTAGTTGAATAAAAATCAACAACATAAAAACCCTCTTCATAAAAGATCCAAGAAGTGAAATCCCAAAGCCATAACCATTTACTCCGTGAGCATATCATCTTTGACAATCATATATAAATGACATCATGACAACAAATACAATGTACAATAAGTGTGCAATGGTACAAAATATACAAAAAGGAATGTGTATTTAATATACATTCAACAATACTCCATAAAAATCTTTGTTGGGAAAGTGAAGTGCCTTTTCAAGAACAACAAAAAATGTACACCACTTCAGTTAAGATACCTGAAGTATCTCCCATCAGAAGAGTAAAGCTTGTGTTCTTTGACCAGAGATACAAAATAACTGACCTGAATTTTTCCAAACAAACAAAAAAACCAATAAAATCTAAACTTCATAAAATTTTTGTCCACATCTATAGTATAATAAAATATTTAGAGTGCAGAAAAATCAGTTTAATTTAAATTTTAGTTAAAAGTGGGCCCTCTTTTATTGATAGATCTAGCTCAATCATATAAAATCAAAAATCTGTATTCCTTATAGTAAAAAGACCATTTCTGCCCATGTGTCTTTTCTAGTTTTGATGCATTCCACAGTTCACATAATTTTGCTATAATGAAAATATGACTCTGACCAGAAGGCAATACAAGAATCATTCCTCATTTTCTCCTGGCTTTATACAAATCTTGCATAATTTTACTCGAATATTTTTTGCCTAAGTTTCAGATTCTTTTGAGTTCGACCTCAATGGGAATTTCAGGAAATTATTACAGTGGATATTATGAAGATCACATGCTTATAACGTGGCTGATTTTATGAAAAACTCCACCCGAGCTCCAGTTTTTAATACACCATTTTGTGCCCTTCTTCCAAAGCAGGTACTTGCATTGACAGCAGAAAGCATTTAGATGCTAAGCTGCGCAAGTACGTAACCCATGCTCAGCTCTGCTGGGCATCTGTCCTCATTCCTTGCGTAGGTCCAGGAATAAGGGTGGCTGAGTGTTTCTAATAAGCCTCCCAACTGACAAAGCTCATCCCTGATTTCCAGAAGTAGAGATTCTTGCTTTACCTCCAGAGTTCAGGCTTTGTTGGTTTGCAACCCAGGCAAAGGTGACATATTGGCAGCCCAAGGGAGGGTTCTGAAACTGTCAATGACCTCTGCACTTTAGGTATCACTTTCCTTCTCTTTATAGAGTTTGAGCCTGCTACTCCCTATAAACTCATGGGCCCAGACCTACAATTCATACAAAAGCAGTTAACACACTTCAATTAATTAGCACCAGCTTTTACCCCAACCATGATGGCCATGACTTAGGCATCAGAATGGGATCAACTTGCAGGTGCAACACTATGCCTCTTGCATTAGGCAACGCAGATCATCCAGCTCTTCAAAGTATTAAAATCAAAAATACTTTCCAAAGCTCAAGACTCACCCGACGCCCATTCCCAGTACCATTTACAATTTTGATTTTAAGAGAGCCTCATAGTTATGCTACTAAAGGACAATACGCAACTTTTGCAGGAGGTTTCAGGCCTCTCTGAAAATCAATTCCTATGAGTAGAAGGAGTGATAGGAAATGAAAGGTACCTATAAATCATATGGCATGCCTGAGCAATGCCCAGGTGAATGCAAAAGATTCATGTCATTTGCAGTATGTATATCTCTTCCTGAGTTGAATTTCATTCCCAGTGTGGAATCCAAGTGCCCGCTTTCTTTTTTTGGCAAGATACTCAATCACATGGTAAGGCAATCCAATTTTCTGGTTTGCTTCCTGTCTTCTTTCCTCCTAAATGGCCAAGCATTTCTCACCAAGATCACCACTACAATGTGTGCCAGAATATGTTTAAAATATGGTCCTGTAAAAATAGAAATTAGGTTTGTTTCTTTGAAGGCAGCATTAATTCTTCATATATTCTGGGATCTTGAAGATTTCAGCTGAACAGATTCAAAATTATCTTCTTTTTCCTGCAATGGAAAAGACAGGTTCCCATCAACTTGGATTCCTCAAATTCACTCCAACAGTTACTAATGTCACTTCTTCTCTTAATATACCCAGAGCAGCCTCTGCTGAAGACTTCACTTTATTTCTACCACAGTCATTAAGTGCACGGTTTGACCCTTTATTATTTTATAACACTACCAATTCTGTAAAAAATTTGGAAAATCAATAAAATTTTGCCAGTTATATAGTTCATGGCACTCACTTTAGAGGGTACAGGGAAAATTTGCATTTCATACTCACAGTATAGGAGAGGTATTCAGAGTTGGGGAATTGCAAGGTAATCATGTTTATGGTTATTATTACTTATGAATGTGTTTCCTACAATAAATAAAATATTCAGACCAAAGTCTGTGAATATGACCACCACTGCCTCACTCCTGGATTCCCATCCCAATTCCTCCTCTGGGAGACCCACAGAGCAAAAAGAGTATGCAAATCCTCTGCCATCTTCAAAATCAGGGCTGTGCTGGAGGGTTGTGTTTTCTTGCTGGGTGCCAGCCTGGGCCGTCTGGCATCAAGGAGAGAAGTGTGGACGTACGCATTACTGCATGTGTGAGCAACCCAACGGTCCATGCACAAGCAATGAATGAAGGAGCCCTAATAAAAATACTCACTGGAAAATGCTGGTTCTTGCTTTGTGTACCTACCTTTTATACTAGTTGATATAGACAAACAGTTTGGAAACTGTCTTAAACTAACCTCGTGATCTGATCTTTAAAGCCATCTCCCTCACAGATCAGGACAGCCTAGTGCAGACATGAGAAAGAGCAGGGGAGAAAATTGTCCTACACCAGCCTACTGCAGAGTATGTATTTCTTGTTCTGAAGGACCTGATATTAACATGCTGGAGAGAACAGATGGAATGAGAACTGCCTCCAATCTGAAGCAGTTTCATAATTCTTTAACTTTTATATTCTCATTAAAAATAACTGTCACTTCTTTCTATACTTACAGGCCTAGCCCTGAATTCCTTGGGTACTCAAAACCACTAATAGCTTCACGAGATGTTTTGCTTCACAGAAATGCCATTGCCTGAAGCTTGAACATATAGTTAGGATACTTCAGATTTTTCCTTATCTCTCAGTTTACATTTCTCATCTCTTTCTCCCCTGTTTTTCTCCATATATTTTTTTCCTGTATTTTACATGCATATGAAGCAGGAGATGAATTTCCTCATCTTTTGCATAAATGAAAACTTATGCCTATAACATTTGTTTTGTAGAAATATACATTAAATTCCAGTTATCTGCAGGGATACAGGACACAGATTTCAGTAAGCTAATGAGGCACTGGAAGCTGAGTTTGCCAGCTATGATTATCTAGCAGGAAAAAAGGAATCAGCTTAAAAATATCTGACAGGCTTGTTTAATAAGGAGAGAATACTCAGGGAACCTGCTACAACAGATATATGAACTTTAAAAAACTCTTTTTGAGTCCAAATAGGTATTCAAGTGGTCTGAACACTAAAGTACTAAAGCTTAGTTTAAAGAAAAAAAAACAAAACACTTCTCCCACACTCTTGTCTCTGTACTTCTAATCAGGAAGGAGCCAGCGGTTGGTGCTGCAAATGGAGGCTGCAAAGCTTTTACACTTATCGGGCGTTCAGCAAAACACGACCCTCCCCAGCAGCGCTGGTCATTACGCTCAGGCACAGCCAGCCGAACCATTTCACGGACAAAACAACACCATCAGTATTTCCAAGTCAGTCCCTATAGGATTCAAAATGGAATCGACTTGCATTTTTGCAACATGGCCACAAAATTTGATGTGATTTGATTTCATTTACATTTTCAATATTCTCAATATTGAATTAAGGATTAATATTGAATTTCTGCCTCTTTCCACAAGGAACAATATTGATTTTGCAAGACAAATAGTCAGGCTGGGGTCAAGGGGAAGTTCTGCATATTAGCTGTGTTAATGGTAACTTCTCCTCGGAGGTGGATCTGGGGAGCAGGTAGTGTGGAAAGAGAACAGAAGTCCAATAAAAAAAGGAAAATAACAAAGAGAAGAAAAAAATAAGGGAAAAGAAAGGAGGCACACAGGTTTTAATTATATTGCACTCAATGTCAGAAGGGAAAAAAAGGAATACAAGAAAAAAAAATCCCCAGTTTCAACATTCTGAAATACTGTTTGGACAAGAAACGAGAGAGTGACTTTTAAAAATATTTTTTTATTATGATCTTTTAAGAAACTTCCTTATTTTGAAACAACCCACTCCAGCAAAACTGTTTGAAAGGGAAAATGTCATCCACCTTTATCCTGATCATAATAGATGCCCCAGCTGGACTCCCTTAAGGACAGCACTACACTTCCCGTAGACTTCAAGGCACTTGGAATAAAGACCGAAGAGTTTGTGGGATATATTGTGATGGTCCTCTGTTGTTCCTCTCACAAATGTTCAAGGGATGCCAAAGACCTTTGTGCTATGAATTCCGACATGCAACAAGCCACATCACATGTGCTGCAGAAAAAAAATGTTTTTTGCTGTTCCTTCCCAGTGAAATGGAGGAGATTTCTGTATGGGGTATCAGGCTGTGGCTGATGCCTCCTCTTCAACTGAGTCCTACAGTACTTAAAATTATGGTTCTCAAGTCAGCCATGAAGCCAGCCTAGGGTAGCTGCAAGGACCTGGCTGGTGGCTCTCTACCCAGTGTTAATTTTCTGTATCTATAATCACAGAATCACAGAATCATAGAATGGTAGATGTTGGAAGGGCCCTCTGGAGATCATCTAGTCCAACCCCCTGCCAGAGCAGGGCCACCTTAGAGCAGGTTGCACAGGAACCCATCCAGGCGGGTTTTGAATGTCTCCAGAGACGGAGACTCCACCACCTCCCTGGGCAGCCTGTGCCAGTGCTCTGCCACCCTTAAGGGAAAGAAGTTCCTCCTCATGTTTAGGTGGAACTTCCTGTGCTCAAGTTTGTGCCCGTTACCCCTTGTCCTGTCATCAGGCACCACTGAAAAGAGCCTGCCCCATCCTCCTGACACCCACCCTTTAAGTATTTATAAGTGTTGATAAGTTTCCCCCTCAGTTATTTTTTTTACAGACTGAAAAGACCCTAGTTGTGACCGCCTCAGCAATGGAGGTGTCTGGTAGGAACCCAGAAAGAGAGGTTCCCCCCACCATTAACTGCTCTTTTTAGGTATCACCCATACAATAAGGAATGCGACTGAAATCGCTCTGCAGAGGAGGGAGCATTTACTCAATACCTTGCAACGTTTCCTATCATTATCCATGCTGTGGATTTCAGTGAATTGACTATGGACTGGGTGATGTGTGCGTGGGAGGCTGCACAAAGCACTGTGCAAATTAGCATCACAGCCTCATCACGTCCAGTAATAAATAAAGGTAATAATTATTTTTAGTATTAATAGCAGTAATTACTACTCACCTTTGTTGCCAAGGACTTGAGCTTCCCCAGCAGTGACTGCTTATTTGAATATACTATTTCTTCTTCATTATCTTCTCCTTCCATGATAGCACAGCTGTCAGCAGCTGGCAGCTCACACTCTTTTGAGTTCGTTGTCATCACTAATTTGGAATATTTATACTCCAGCCTGAAGACATAAAGCCAGACAGGCGTAGAAGTTTTTTACAGATGTCCCATATTCAAAGTATTTGTAATTTAGATTATCTGCAATCCTTCCACATAGTTACCTCTGAGGTATTTACTGGAAATTAGATATTTTCCAATAATTAAAAACATGTAACCAAAATAACATTAACAATACACCAAGCTCCTGCTCTCCAGATTAGACCTCTATCCTTATAAAGCAGCCATGTTTTCCTAAAAGACCACAAGGAGGGCAAGAGGATTCCCTGCATGAAGAAGTGCGACCTACGTGCTGGTTGGAGCAACAGCAGGTCTGACTTCAGTCTGTTATCAGAATCTGGATCATTCTCCTGTCCGAGGAGGCCACGGGGGAAAGGAGGGATGTGTAACAGTGTGTGGTAGGAGGCATGTACCGGTGGGGACCCTGATACTGGAGTGTGCATCTGAAGACGGATGTGCTATGGGACAATGAAATCCCACAGAGGTGGAATCACATTTTGAAAGTTTATAGCATGAGATCTGGAAAGCAGAGGAACAACGGGGATGGGGAACAGTCAGTATGTTTAGTCTGAGAAGAAGAGATCTTTTGGGTGTACACTAAACATGACCTGCCAAAACAGACCTAAGCAATATATGGTCAAGAACCCTACTTTAACCCATCTGAAAGGGACTAATTAGACTGCAGATATATGGTTTTGGTCTTCAGATCTCTAGAAAGCTGTGTTACTTCAGGACCTAAGGTCAACTTCAAACTCTTGGGCATTAAAAAGGCAGATCCTGTTGGGAAATTATGCCATAACGAATTACTGTGGATTTTCTATGCTTTCCTCACTAGCATTTCTGATAGCCACTGTATTTTCTATGCTTTCCTCACTAGCATTTCTGATAGCCACTGTTGGCAGAAGAAACCTCAGCTTGGTGGATTAACAGACTGATCCAAAATGGTATTTCTCATCAACACTGTCATAACATCAGATCCATGAAATGTCTTTCTGTTCACTACATCAAGCTTTTAGCTTACTTTTATACGGAACACAATTTTACTTACTTCTGGTTCTTCTTCCAAAAATAGCAGGTCAAAGCTATCAGCAGAACGGCTGTGAAAGCACCAACACCAGCTCCAACTTTTAGCCAAAAGTCCACTGTTTCACAAGTGCTGGTCCTTTTTTCTGGTAAGGTAACCCCTTTAATACAATGCTTTGGCTCATTCCATACATATAAGGTTTCCTTTCAAAGGGGAAACAAAAAAAGACCAAAAAGTGAGATGGTGTAGGAAAAGAGAGAAATATTTAGAGTTGAAGAAAACAAGTTGTTTTGCAGTAGGAAGGTTAGAAAAGGTTCTTTTCAATGAAAGCAAACCAAAACATGTAACTTCAAGTTTTTGGACTTTAGGTGCAGTCATATTATCTACTCAGTTTTCCCCTTGATCATGCCTGCAGGTTCAGACATGGCAAAAGGATTTCCTCTTCCAGATTGCTCTTCACCTGGCATAATATGGGTTGGACAGTGGTTGTGAATGTCTTGTGCTTGCATTGGAGCTGTTGATCAACAGGACAGTTAGAAGCCTGTGAAAAGACTTCCTAATATTTGACTAGAGAAGGCAGCAGCAAAAAAATTGCAAGCAAGGATGGATGAATTTCTGAATTGAAATTATGAATCCTGCCCTAGCCTGCCCCCGATGTTTATGGCTGTTAAAAGATTTAAGTCCTTTGGGCACTCCATCCTTCACAAATAACTTGCCAGTATGTATGAATGCATACAAAGTTCATGTCCCTACCCACACAGCTGGTCAGCACAAGCCAGCTCTCCTCCAGAAACCACGCTGGCATTGGCAAAAATATCCATGTGTCTCAACACAGCACCTCACCAATGAGACTTGGGCCCAGCCAGCTCAGGGCCTGGACGGAGATTTCACAACTCTACTTGCACTTATATCTCAATTTGCACACCAAATTCCAACAGAGTCCAAGTTATACCCGAATGAACCCATCTGACTTGGAGACATGGGTCCTGTACCTGAAATCCTTTTTTGCAGGCTCCCTCAATCTCGTGGTAGTCTTGCTCTGTGCAGAGAGGGCAAGCTTCTGCACTTTCCCATACAAAGTAGAAAGTGCATCCGTCGCAGGTGCCTGCGGGGCAGGAGCTAGGAGGAGAGCAAAAAAAGGGAATGAAGCCCTGAGGACCAGCAGAACTACTCCAGCGTTTCACGAGCACGGGCTAGCCCAGCATGTACCTCTATTGCTGTTCTGCACTAGATGACTGTTCCACATGAATGCTATTATCTGGTTCCTGCTGCTGTTCTAATGATGTCTGGGTGATTTTGTCCATATGGAATGGACTTGTCCTGTCATGGTTAATTACTAGAAGGATGTTCACCAGTTAATGAAGAGATAAGAGCTTCTCTTAGTCTAAGAAAGACTAATGACCCTATTTCGTATTCAGCCTGCAGAAGAAAGTTGTACTGGCAATGGCAGGACATTCACGCATCTTTTATTACTGACAATTATGTCAGGTCTAACAGCAGCAGTGGCTAAAAGTCCATTCAGGAAGCCAGGTCATGTAAATGTGAAATATATCCATACAGAAAAATGGATTTGAATTTTTTTTTTCTATATCATCTGGAAATCTGTTATTCTGATTCAAACTGGAGACGAGAAGGCTCTGGGGAGCTGGGGGGGGGGCTCTTGATCAGGGAGTGGAGCGATGGGATCAGGGGGAACAGTTTTAAACTGAAAGAGGGGAGATTTAGATGAGATATCGGGAAGAAATTCTTTACCCTGAGGGTGGTGGGGCACTGGCCCAGGTTGCCCAGAGAAGCTGTGGCTGCCCCATCCCTGGAGGGGTTCAAGGCCAGGCTGGATGGGGCTTGGAGCAGCCTGGTCTGGTGGGAGGTGTCCCTGCCCAGGGCAGGGAGGTTGGAACTCGGTGATCTTTAAGCTCCTTTCCAACCCAAACCTTTCTATGATTTATGATCTGAAGGGCTGAAAAATTCACAGCCCTAAAATCCCATTCTGGTTTATCCTGATTTGAGTAACTGACAACCGTCCTCTCTGGATTATGGAACACTTTTTCAACGTACATGGCAAAGTCACTGACAGACCTTTCTCCTCAGCCTCTTTCATCTTATAGTGTAACTTCATGTGATACTAAACACCACGTCTGGAGGATCAAGGAGTTACATGCAGTATTATTTGACATGTATCAGATACCTCACTGTCTGAAAATAGTTGTCTGACTGCTGAGCTAATCAAAGGGGGCTAGGAAGGCAGAACTCAACAAGAACTGAGATAAGGTCTATTATGTCAGCTGTGTGCCATTTCTACCCATGCTCACACTTTTAAAAGCAAGGTAAGGTTACTCCTCTCTCATTACTAGTGAGTTATCACAGCTCACCTCCTGTTTAACCCATAACACTAGAAGGATACCTGGAAGATTTTCACACGGCAGCTGATAGATAGTGGCTTGTTGCCCAGCATAATCTGTAGTGTGTCGGGTCCCTGGGAAACTAGGGTAAGCATCTCTGAAGGTGTTCAAACATCAGTCACTCCTCCATCACCCATGAAGTAGATGCCTCTTTGCCTTCATTCAGGTGAGCATGGTTCACCCATCCCAAGAGGCACAGGGATCAAAGAGGATCCCACAGTTCTCACGCTACTAGCTTTTGGGAAGAGGACTTAAATTTTGAGAAGGTGGATCAGCGAGAGGGCTATCAGCAGTTTTATAGAAATATCATGACAGACTAAGACAGCAAAAGAGGAGGGTTATCAGAATTGAGGGGAACTGAAGAATCACAGGGTGCTGCTAAAGGGTAACAGAATTAATTCTTTTACTGTTTTTTCTCTGCAACTTTTCAGGTGCAGGCATAAACAAGACTTTGGAAGAAAGAAGCTTTTGGAGTCACTTTTATCAAAGTGAAAGGAACAAAAAGTCAGTCAAATTGAACACAACTGGTACAAGGGGTCCAGGATACAAGCTGGAGTGATGAGACGTAAATAAATATATATAGAATTTTAACTAGACAGAGTCAGGGCTCACATAAGCATTGCAATAGCAGATTTCACAGTTCCTAGGACAGGTTGCTCTTTTTCAAAAAAATCACTTTGTCTGCAGCTACTGCTGTAGATCAAAGAAGAAAAATTTCCTCTCAAAGCCCCAGAGAGGCAGTTCTAATCAGGAGACCAAAGATCAAAATAAGGAACTGAAAGGAAGGAGAAATGGAGACAAGAAACATCAAAACATCACTACATTTTGTTTCAGCTTTAAGCTTGGAACAGCCTGCCCAAGCTCCAACCTCTCTCACCACACAGCCTAAATACAGAGCAGTTGGTCTGCTGGGAGGTGATGAACACACCATCCTTCACCGGGGAGAAATGGGTGAGACCTCCTGGGTGGCTGATGAGGGAGACAGCACTTCTCATTGCTGTTAAGTATACAATTACTAATGAGTTTTGTAAAGATTACCTGAGGAGAAAAGGCTTTTTGGCACTACTAGGATATGAATACTTAAATACCTGGGCACAGAAAGCTCTCCTTGGTCTGGTTTGTTGGGGTTGCATCTCATTGTCACAACAGTTGCACGGCCATTTTCACAGGAGGTTGTCACTGTTGAAGACCTAATGTCAAACAAGAGGAGAAATAGAATACGTTTCCACTACAGACTACTTTCCACTCCTGGTGACAAGTGATAGGACAAGAGGAAACGGGTTCAAGTTATGTCAGGGCAGGTTTAGATTGGATATCAGGAAACATTTTTTCACTGAAAGGGTTGTTAAACATTGGAACAGGCTGCCCAGGGAGGTGGTGGATTCACCATCCCTGGAGGTGTTTAAGAAAAGGGTAGATGAGGTGCTGAGGGACATGGTTTAGAAGGGGTTTTTGTCAGGGCAGGTTAATGGTTGGACTTGATGATCTTAAAGGTCCCTTCTAACCTCACCCATTCTATGATTCTATGATTCTACAGTAAAGCCATGTTGCGCTTTCATAGGTCTCTGTCCATTCATGCAACTGCAATACTAAAGAAATACCCTTTAACACATCACTTTTGCCTTTGTCAGCTAGAAGGAAAAAAAAAGAGCAACAGAAACAGGGTAGGTTTCACCACTTCATTTAAATCTTAAACTGTTTTGAGATGCCACTCATGGAACTGCTCTGTTTTTCTAGCTAGTTTGAATTCCGCTGAGTCAAGGAATAAACTTGCCCCACAAAACAGGACAGAACAATTAGAAAAGAGAATCGCAGGTGCTGTGGATGGTGTGTTACTCTGCTGGAGAGTTTATCATGACTCTTTGCCTAGTAATCTGAGAACCACACTGTCCCAATAGTACAAGGCAAAGGGTATTTAAAAAATGGACTTTATTCCAACATGATAGAAGTAGTACACACAAAGTTGGGTCACTGGTGTGGGGTTCAATTTGCAGAATCAGACATGTAATTTAAGTATTCACATACACATAAAGTGTTGATATCCAAAGTGCTATAGCTAATTAAGATCTATCACTTAAGCCAACACAATCTAGAGTAGAATGAGTAGAACAAACACAAGTATGTGCCTTAAGATAAGCTGAATAGCCCCATGGGCTCCAGAGTCTAAGCTTAGTCCAGCATGTAGATATTTTAATAAAGGTTATCTTTCAGCTAATTCTTACCGAAGCTGAGGTATTCTTTTTATGGAGGAAAGTGAAGAATAGGAAAAGCACACTAATAACTGTGCAGGTTGGAAAACTTATTTTTAACTTTGATGATTGGTTTGTTTTTGTATCATCAAAGTAAAAGCAAATGAATGTGAAAGAAAATATGGAGTGGGAAGTGGACATATCAAAGCCATATATGAGAAATTATGGAAAAGAACGTGGCACCTGGATGAATCAAAGCTCTGTTACCACTCTCTATATCAAGTGTTATTTATATCTGAGAAAACAGCGTTTGCTGATTTCATAAGGTGCTCTTCAACATGCCAATCAATATCAGACAGATTCTGATTAAAGTGATAAAGATTAAATGTGGATTAAAGATCTCCCCTCACAGTTTTTTTTTCCTTTAAACAAAGAAATTTGATGTCCCAATAGACAGTATTTTGTACTTACTTGTAAAAGAAATGCACATCAGGTATTTTGCTTGGAGAGGGAGGAAACATATCTGTCTCAATGCTGATATTTTCCAGCGCTGTTTCAACAGTAGCTCCTAAAATTTGAGAAGGAAAAAAAAAAAATAAAAAAAAATGAACAGGCTAAGAATGGATTTCTGAGGGGTTCACAAATAACATTTTCTCAGTCTAAAAGGTATGGGTCTCACTTACTAGCATTTAATGACATTATACACTTTCTTCTATTCTAACTAAACTTTGCAGATTTGTATGTTCTTAACAGGTCTGATTTCCTCATACAGACATAACAAAAAAAAATGAATAAAACAACACCAGTGTAAATAAGTTATACTGCTTTGTATGAATTTAAAGCAACCACAGTGTATTACGGCATCATAAAATAATTTAGGTTGAGAAAGGACTGCTGAAGATATCTGACCCAACCAATTGCTTAAAGCATATGCCTTCAATGTATAACCCTAACACACCAAAAATATGTTACACCCTGAGCAATCGGCACTGCTATGGAATAGAAACTGAAAGATCCAATGACAAGATTCAGAAGGATAATGGAGTCACAGGTAAGCCTTGATGGCACATTTTGGAATAAATGACAGGCTGGTTTGTGGAACAACACAGCTTACACAGCTCTGCATGGATTCTGGAAAAAGAGGAAGATTCAAGTAACCAAAGTTGAGATTCTTCCAACCCCATGAAACAAAGACAACAGAAAATGCTGACGCTGCATTGCAACATTTCAGAAGAGCAAACTGTACAAATGGGACAGGCTGCATCCTTCTAGTGAGGTGAAAAATTGCTCGAACAACAAGAAAAACTGGTAGCAGCCAGCAACTGGTGGGACGATGGGAAAGGCTGTAGAAAAGAAGTTTTCCACTTGTTCTTGCAACAGTGCAGACAGCCTAGCTGAATTCTTAGGACTCTGAATTGACTTTGACTTCACTGGCATTACGTCTGGGAGGACGATTTGCCCAGCTGGAAAAAGCCACGACTGGTTATAACCCTTTTAGGTAAATATAGTAGATAGCAAAGGTGACAGCTTGCACTAGACATCACTGCCTGATGTAGGACAACTCAGAGCCTGGGATTGTGAAACCACATGGATCAATGTGCTCAGTAACATTGCTCAGGAGGGCTTGCAGGTGAAGGATAGCTACAGAGCATCACATCAACAGACAGACCAAAATGAGCTGTGCTGCAGCAACCTTTACAGGCTGCCCAGGGAGATGGTGGAGTCTCCGTCTCTGGAGACATTCAGAACCTGCCTGGACGCGTTCCTGTGCCACCTGCTCTAGGTGAACCTGCTCTGGCAGGGGGTTGGACTAGATGATCTCCAGAGGTCCCTTCCAACCCCCACCATCCTGTGATTCTGTGAACCATCAGGAGCATGTGCAGAAAGATGTCAGGTTATTGTGGAGGGGCCTCCGTTCAGAGAACATACGCTGATGTCAGCAAGGATGATAATTTCCTCTCATCAAAGATATTGCATCAAACACAGGATAACTTAAATTTGTATTACAACACAATGGACAGAATTGGTTTCTCACTAGACTGGCAGATGATAGCTCCTAGGGACCTTACTAGGCAATTAGAGAATATTGCCATCCAATACGCTTTACTGTAGAGATGGCATCTCAAAGTGCAGTTTCTCAAAAATAAGAATGCTAGAAGCAAAATCAAGTATGAAAAAACATATGTCATTCTTCAGAGGGTATTAATTAAATGGCTAAAAAGCCACAACGCCTCTCTCAAGAATGACAATAACTTTGACTAAGAGTCCACCTTGGATTAGAACAGCAGTAAAAGAACAATTAAAATTATAAAAAAAAAACCAAAAACATTGGAACAAGCTTAATGGAGAAGGAATAGAGTATCAAATAAAATAAAAACTTATTAGTTACAGAAAAATGATAGTGTATGCTAAAGCCTTCAGGGAAAAGCCTGAGTTTGGCAGCACTAGAAAAATTATACATTTGGAGTTTTTTTAGAAATAATAGAAATAAAAGTACATCTTATGGATAGGAAAGGCAAACCTCAACCATTTTAAAATGTAACAACTGGGATAAAGAAAAGGCAGCAAAAGAGTTTGATGTCTTTTCTCTGTATTAGGAAAAAATCAGGGCTACCTCCTCACTTTCCGAGATGATGACTGAACACCTCATTCCTTCAGTGGCAGGAGAGGATATTGGCATCTACTGTGCATGCGCGCTTATAAACTAGTAAAACCATATCTAAGAGTGACCTTTAATAGAGCTTTTAATGATAGCAAAATGTCAAAAGACTGATGGAGAGGGGGTATGGTGAGCCAAATTACAATATGGCTTAATGCGATGAGGCAAAATAACAGGAACGGGAAGTGGGAGATGGGTTTCAGTTAATGGACAGATACATGAGTGACACTCACCGTGACTTTATGGAGAACAGCTCATATTGAACAAATCTGATTTCATTCTTTGAACTTCAATGAATTTGGTTGCTACAGAAAATTATTTAAATTGATCAAGTATTTCACTAATTACCACATGAGATTCTAATTTAAATGTTAGCAGTGTACTATCAATTAAATGCACACTCTGGATTAAAAATTATTTCACTAACTAATTATAAAATTATCTGGCCATGGGAAACTGTGATCAAACATGGTATGTCTCCAGACTTCTCTAAGCATTGATATTGGAGTCCCAAAACACAAGATTATCATCAGGGATGTGCAAGTAAGTGTATAATCACTGCTGGTAAAGTGTGTAGATGGGACAGAGGTTAAGTGGAACAGAAATTAAATACAGAAGAACTTGGTTCAGTTGGTAAGCTGGTCCCAATCACACTAAACATATTCTAGTACAGACAAGTGCAGCAAGGGACGAAGGACAGTCCTAAGGAAGAAAGGTTTTCCCTTGTAAAGTGTAACTCCGAAAAAGACTCAAACTGGACATCAGATCCAAGAAGCCATCATGAAATCCCATGAGTATGGAGAAAGAAGCACTCAGAGATTCGATCCTTGCATGGAAATACAAATACGGAAGTGATATTTATTGCCATAATAGTGATCTAAATACTGGAATACTATTCCATTCTGATGCCCATGCCTTAAAAAAATATAATAAGTTACAGAGGCTGCAGAAAGAGCCTCAAAAATTATTCAGATGCTTGAGAGAATTACATGATAGCAAGAGACTTAGAAGAACTTGGGTCTCCTTAGTTTATCAGAAGAGCAGTCTGGGGAGGATGTGATGATTCCAGTACACAAAATATTTCTCCAAGGAGGAAAAGGTGGGTGTGAAATGGAGAAAGAACAACAAGAAGCAAGAGCTGAAAACTGAAGCCAGGCACATTCAAACAAAACAAGTCTGCTTTAAAACAAAATACAGAAACGGTGTTTGGACAGTGGAAAAAAAATACCAATGACTGTGGCAAAGCTTTTCTTTCTGGCAGTCTTAAAAGTCCAGGTTGAATGCTCTTCCAAAGACGTGCTTTAGTCAAACATAAGTTTCTGGGCTCAGTGCCAGGGAGAAAGTACAGACATTCAGTGCCTGTAATGGATAGGTGAGCAGAATAAATGACTTCATTGTCTAATCTGGCCTCAGACTCTGGGAACTTGTGAGCCGGAGCAGTGCAAGACTTAACAATGTGCATGGCCCCATGCTGCCCTAAGCCTCCTCCTTCCCTGCCCAATTATGTCCCAGCACCAGCCTCTTCCTCTGAAATTGCCTGAGTGGGGACTTGGCATGGGCAGAGACACTTGGACTAATGTGACTACTACAGTCTTGCTCTGCGTGAGGTGGGTAGGAAGCATGAAAGAAAACCAGTGCTTTTTAATTACATTCTCCAGATTTTTCTGTGGAAATTCTATGCACCATGGGACCCACCAGACTAAACACAGGGAGGAGTGAATAATACGGGCATGGGAAACAAAGAATAGGGCCAGCCCTTGCTCTTCTCCTCCAGCCATGAGCTGGACTGAAGCAGCAGCAAAAAGCAATGGCATGTGTCCAGAGATGCTTCACAGCTCAGGAACAAAGTGGCACTGAATCTTGGGCTGCCCCTTCACTCTTCCCCCAAGGCAATGCAGCACCGCTGAGCTGAGAGGATTTATTCTGCAGCCCTAAACACATGAGAGCACATCCATGACAGCAATAAGCAGAAGACAAACCATGTACCTAAGAACCTGTCAGCAAGGCTGTTGGACTGCAGAGCCAGGGCTGTCCGGAAACCCTTGCTGTCCGACGGGATGATGGTGGACTGGCAGACAAAAGCTCCCACAAAATTGGAAAAATCTTCTGATTCTGCAACCATGTCCTTCAGAGTAACATCTGTGATATTGTCCATGCAAATAGCCATCTTCTTCCCCTGCGGACAATCAGGAAAAAATGGGGAAGCTGTTGGTTGTTGATAAGACATGAAAAAGTTTGGGAAAGGAGAGATTGCAATCTTCCTGACTGCAAACTGGATGAGTTTCATTACTGCACCTTAGAAACAACTTGATGTTTCTATCATGAGAGGGACAGATTGCAACAACAAACTGTGCTATTGTGAAAGCTCTGATTAAAGTCTTGTATAGACCCAGAAACATGGTGTCACCTCTGGTATGTGTCTTATCAGAACCCCGTGCTACGAAGCACTCTCTGTTTATCTTGACAGCACTGTGTTTACTTGCAGAGCATAATAAAATGGCTTGAAAAATAAAACCATATTTCCCTTGCCTTTAAATTATATATTGTAAAATACCTCTTTATCTGAGATTTAATCCAGAGAATATATTTTCAAAGCACAAATAGGTGAAATCCTTAGACAGATATATAGCCTTCACGGCTGCATTAATGTCACACATCAAGACCAGTGCTAGAATATCGGAGCAAAGCAATGAAAGACAAATCACCAGACTCAGTTGTCCTGACAAAATGCCAAGCTCTCACGACCTAATGATACGGTTGGTAGAACTGTAGTACCATAGCAGGAGTTTGGGAAACTGAAGACCAGATCCAGAGGGGAGCGTATCTGTGCCTTTGTGGATCTAGTTGTCAGCAGCTCTAATCCAGGTAGTACTTAAACACACAGTTAAGCCTAAAAGTATGCAAAACACTGTAAAGAAATGTGACTATTCATTCGCATCAACTCATGCAAACCCTTTGGTACACAGGAAAGACACTTCAGATATTTACAGGGCTGAACATGAGAGTAAACAACATGCATTGGCTTTCATGCTACATCACTGGTACTGATCTGAAACTTCCATTTATGTATGGGACAACACGCTGTGGTACAGTCCAAGCCCCAGACAGAAAAATCTTGACCCTGGGGCAGAGACTGTTTGCACTCATGGACTAAACACATTTTTCCACCATGCAAAAAGGCTGCAGTCGAAGTCAGCAGCAAGCACCTCGGTCACCGGCAGGCAGCAGGGTGGCCAGGAGCTCTGCTGACAGCAACATCTCCAGCCAAGTCATGAGGAAAACATATGAAAGACTATGACTCTTCACTTGAGTTCCTCGGTGGCAGAACAAAAAGGTCAGGGTTGTGACCCAAGTGACTTGAAGGCACAAGAACTAAGAAAAGGTAGGGATGTGACAGGGTTTTTCTTCTGAGCATTACTTATGCCTAAAACACTGCCATTTCTGCTGTGGAAAAATCACTTGGCTGCTCAAAAGTCCTCTGGCGCTGCTGAGCAAGATCCAGAGGGAAGTGTTTGCACGGTGTTAGTGACAGCTCAGCTGTAGTGGAGTCCTCATCCCGTCACAGTGTGATCCCACAGAGCATGAACTGGGGCAGCAAATTGATTAATGCCTCCCGACCCTCAACACCAGCTGAGCTCACCTCATTCCCACACAGGCTGATGTTGAAGAAGTGGAAGAACTTGGTCCCTCGGGAGGTGAAGCTGGGTCCACTCATCAATGAGCCCACCTGGCTGAGGTTGCTAAAATCGTAATTCAGGCTCTGGTTATCCTTGATGTACGACACCAGGCAGTCGCTGTAGCAGGCAGAGTGGTCCTTCAGAGAAGGAGAGGCATCCATTAAACAGCAGTTATGGACCAGTAGCAAACCATTCACCTGGGAGTTAAAGCAAGCAGGTGCAGACAGCTTTCCTTGTTAGGGATGCAGGACAACTTTACACTATTCCTGTAATTCACCTTTCCCCTGGGAGATTTCCCATTCCTGTTTCAGCCCCTTGCAATCACATATCGGGCCTTTAATGTTCCCTAAGCCTGCCCTTTCTGCTGTCTGCTGCATTAGCCAAGAAAATGCAGTGTTAGAGTGCTTGTTTTGTTTTGTTGTGGGTGCTTTTACGAACCCAATATCCCAGCCTAAAGCCCAGTGGATAGACCAGCCCATGCCCTCAGTTGCTCTTGCATCTTGCAAAGGAAACACAAGAAACAGGGACAGGATCTGAACCCAGCTGAAGGCAGGCAGAATATGAACAAATTGGAGCAGTTCTTCAAGTCCCTGTGCAGCTCCTCGCCAAAGGATGCTGCCCATGATAAATGTTTATCTAGGTTCAGGGGCATTTTCATATAGGAGGAACTTATTACAAGTTTCTTATTATTATCCAGCTGAGGAAGTCCCTGGGTTTAAAACAGCAGCAGTCTGGGAAGTTTTAGTTGGAAATAACGTATATGCTTGCCCTGTTCTTACACTTCTTGAAACAAACCTTTTTTTGGGCCAGTGTGGTCAATTTTTATCTTTTTATTACATATTTACAAACAGAAATTAGTCTAGGAACATATTTTGAAGAACAGGATCCTTGGGTATAATTATACTCCAATGCTCACAAGGCACATAGCTGTAGGAAAGCACCACGTTCGTCCCTTTGAGTGCTTATATCCCAATAAACCCTGTCTGCCCATTGCTCTGACGCTGGGTTTCTGTACCTTGGTGCTCTTGCTGCCAGGCCCACAGGGGATGCAGGCCTCCCTGCCGTAGACCTGGTGGATGGACAGGAAGGTGTTGTCTGGACACTCCTTGCACTGGCTGGTCTCCTTCTCAATGTAGTGTCCTGCCGGGCAGGGCACGCAGGATGAGCCGGACTGCTCGGAGCCCAGCGCACAAGCCCGGCAAGAAGAGGCAACTCCATCCACTGCGTTGGTCACCGTGATGGAGTAGATCTTTGCCATGTCATTGATGAACTGTCTGCTCTGGAAAGAGAGCCAAGGAAACCACCCTGGTGTCATCACGCCATTGCATTTGGACACTGACCACAGCTCTGTGCACCACTGCACTATTCAGGGAGCAACTTAGGCATGTCTGTCTTTCAACATGAATGGTTTATCCACAGCTGCCTCCCAAGGGCCACTAAACGGTGACAGCCACTCACCTCTTACAAGAAGCCTGGGAGCTTCAATGGAGGGCAAGAGCTCTAGCAGTGAGTGTCCAAGGAAAACTGTGCTGTAAAGCCCTGTACATAAAGAAGTACTTACATCTTGGCCCTCGTTTATTCTCTGAAAGGCCCAGGTGAATGTGAAGGAAGCATTTTTGGAGATGATGTGAGTGTAGGATTGTTTCTCTTTGCTTCTTTCCCATGATTCCACCACGTTAGTATTTTTTCGATTAACATCCTGTAAAATGGACATCAATTCTTTTTTTAAAAAAAAAGGTGTGTGGTCACACTACACTACACTACACACTAGTGTTTTATAATATAGAGATTAATATATACATACATGACTTTAAAATTGCATTTAAGATTTAATAAAGGACAGCAAACATATTTATTCTGTTTTCTACCACTGGCAATTTTTCAACTGAGAATGGGTGTCTATTCCAAAAGATGCTCTAGTTCCCACAACAGTTAAGTTCAAAGTCCCATAGCAGGTTATAAACGTTATGAGGAGAGATTCAGCACAGTGTTTCTTTAGGATTTGAAATTCTCTTTATGTAGAAAACATGTGAGTACCAGACCACAAAAAGGGGAAGGCTAAAATTCAAAGAAAAATTGTAGTTTCCACTGTCTTCGGATAGCCACTTTGTTGGTTTCTCTAGTGAAACATAACTGGGGATAATAAGACAGTGTCAAAGTTTACATGAGAAAAAACCCGTTCAATCTACGTTCATGTTTCTTATTCTCCATCAGCTGTAAATGCCTGTTTGAAAGATGCTTTTCCTTTAAAAGAGATTCCTTTAAACTACCACTAAAGGCAGATTCCTTTAAATTACCACCTAATTTCCACCTAATTCTCTTTAAATTAAGAGCAGCTTCCTGTAAAGTACCACTAAATAATGAAAAAAACTTTAAAAATGGGCCAGCTTCCCTTTGCAATGGCAGGGACAAGGGAGCCATTGCAGATTCAGTTACATTCCTCAGCTGATGGGCTTTCAGTAAGACGAGAAAAGTGAAAAACACAGCACTTTGCTTTCATAAACTTATGTCTATCTGCTGCCCTACTGACTCCCCAGGTCACTGGTAGGATCAAGACTAAATTTCCAAATTTACCATTTCCCATCCCTCTGTCCCACATCTTGACTTGTGACTCTATTAAATTTCTGGGGGCTAACTCGGCTGCACGAGAGACACTGAGAACTTTTCAGTCAGTTTAACAGGGGCAAATTTGGCTCTTTGGTGACCAATGTTTCGTTTTAAAATGAATAGATAGCCAGGAATGGTTCACAACTCACATGGTGGAGGAATATTGCTAGGTCATTCATCAAATCCTTCCTGCAAGGGCACCGCAGATATTAAACTAATGTCATACTTAATCTTAGTCATAATAAACCAAGTGCAACTAATCACGCCTATGTAGAGGTATTAAAGTGACGTGTGGAATACCAGGCTCAGTCAGTCCTCAGTCTTGGAGAGAGAGGTCTCACTTACCGCCATAAAGTACAGCACGCAATCTGCTGAGCAGATGGTCTCAAAAATAAAAGTAATCCGTCCTAGTTCTGACCCAGTTGCTCCTGTCACCGACGTCGGAGGTCTGTTTAACAGAGAAGGAACGAAACATTTACAAGATGCTCTCCAGACAGGCAGCAGTCAATTCTTCAAATTGCTTTTCCTACGGCGGGGAAGCCATCAAAGCCCTGTCACGTAAAACCTGCCCTTGCAGAACTGCGGAGGCCAGGTTTGCACGGCGGCTCTGCGCTGGCTATTGGGCACAGCAGGAGCACTTTTTAAGTGTATGACTTCTTTACAGTACAGTTCCCTCTTTATAATCAACACCCAAATTTGACCATATTGGTAGGGAATCTTATCGCTTAAATGCATTACATGCCTTAAGTGATTTTATATTGATTTGATTGCATGTGCCCTCCACTGGTGGGAGACGGTTTCAGGAGTTCTCTGTAAACCAGAAGTATTCAGGGTGCTCCCTTGCAAAGCACTAAACAGTAAACAATAAATTGGGACATGCCAAGCTTTTCCGCAGATATGTTTCTTGCTTACTTTTTATTTTAATCGCTGTTTGCCCATACTGTAATATAAAAACCAGGGTTTGCTCATTGGGTGTCAGAAGTCACAGCCCCCTTCAGCTGAGATACACCAAAGGGGGGTGAGGTTCATTTTGCCATATTAATATTTGGCACCTGGTCTGAGCTAGGAGTCTAAGCTCACCCTTTTAACAAAGAAGAGGCACAAGCACCTCAAGCAGCTAATTCATCCTGCCTGAGGATCCAGGAGAGGTGGGATGTCCTGTTCTCCTGCCATGCCTGCAACTCTCCTCTGGCTCCAGGGGAATCAGAGACTGTGCAGGCTGGTTGAATCCACAGCTCAAAGTAACGTGGGTTTCTGTAAAACACCTTCAGGGCAGACACCAGTATACACCCCATGGCAGGTTTAGCTGGTTACTTTGGGATAATTTGGAAACAGAGGGATAGGAATATCTTTTCTCAGTTTCCAGACAGCCAGCTTCTCAGACTGAAGCAAACACTGCTGAAACCCAAAGTCTTACAGAATTGTCTTCTGCAATGGGCTCACTGGGGACACAGGAATAAAATCCGGGTTTCTCCTCATCTCTCATTCATTCGTTGTACTCTGTTCATTCCAGGGATAAAGTGAAATAGGTGTAAGAGGCTGAGATAAATGAGAGATAGATTAAAAAAAAATCCTGTTCCTTACTTAAATCCTGGGATGTGCAGGTTCAAGATAAGATAGTCATTGTCAGAGCCTCCTGCCCCACTCTGGATGTGATCACCAGCCACCTCCCATCCTTCACAGGACAAAAAAAAAATAGTTAAAGAAATTGATGGTTTCTGGGTCATATGGCAAAAAAATTCTGTTACCATATGTTTTTAAAGGAATTCAGTACTTTAGTACACTTCAAAGATATTTGGTATAAACTATAGAGCAATATAATAATCCTTTTGCATGAAAACTTATAGTAATGGCATTAACTGCTGATTTTATAGCCAAATGTCACCTCTAAATCACCAAAGCAATTGAAATTCCCTGGCCTATGCTGTGCAGCTCAAGGGACATGATCCATCTGATCTCTTCCAGCCTTAAAACAGATGAACCAATGAATCTATGTGCAAAACAGTAAGCATGTACTTCTGTGCCCCTCTACACATCACGCATAATGCAAAGCTTGAGCTACATCTTTCTGACAGGGCAGAGCAGACTGAGGAAAATCTCTCAGAGAAGGTTGGAGGTGGGAGAAGTCCTGGACGGGACCATTTTCACTAGTGAGCTGTGACTGCTCTCTGCTGCAATCTCAGCACATGTGCAGAGAGAAAGCTCTGAGTGCTAAATGAACGAAGATCACAGACTTTAACTAAGTTTTCCAAAAGAATTATGTGTGTCCTCAAAGGGCATAGTTATCACATAACATGAATGGAGATGAGCTAGAGGGAAATCAAATAGTTGGGGGTTTTTCAGTGGGGATATTCAGATGCATCAAATTCTATGGTGGAATAGGTCCTTGTCTGAGGGGACTTCACATAGGCTGCAGCTTCTGCCCTTTTCTGGTATCCAAGAGGGGGGTTTATTTCTTTTTTTTTTTTTCAATATTTAGTGACACTGTCTCCTACAGGAATTTTCAAGCCCGGTGCAATTACAATGAAGGAGGGAAACTCTGAGTCGTGACTCACACAGTACAGAGCATACTCATTTTGATGGGTGCTCCATTATCACAGTGATCAGTGCACAAGAAAGAAAAGCATGTAACAACATAGGGAATTTGGCTCACCATTCATTCCATCGCATTTTGAGTTGCCAACATTAAAGCAAGATGTCTTCATGTTGCCTGGCAGGATATTCCACCACTTGTACTCAAACCCAAGAGCCGGTTCAGTCCCAGCAGGGCAGGCTTTGCACTCTACAGGGCAAGAGGGCAGGAAAGGAAATCACACAGCCAAAACGCATCCCAAACAGTGCTTTAAAGACCATAGACATTACTTTTTTACTCTCTGGGACAAGTAATGAGCAAAGAAAATAATTTATTTCTTTGCAATTAAACTGCCAAAGACTTATCAGGACCAGAAAAACGGAAAGGAGACCAGCATTTTATAAACTGCAGATCATAACCTCAGAGTAAGTAATTTGCAAGTGATGCCCCAATCCCCCTTCCTTTTTTTAATAGCTTCAGCTGAAGGTTTGATCATGCCTGTAAACATGAGTTCCCACAAAATGCTATAGGTGGCCACTGAGTCAATACATTTCAGAATCAACAAGCCAGAGTTTAGTCTAGATAATGTTGGCAGGGTACTCATCTGTCAGTGCTTAAAATGAGATTTTCACAGGGGAGAACTTGGCATGGACAGGGGAATAGGTGAGGAGCAATTACTGATTGTAAAAGTTATGATTCCCTCTCAGAATCCCTTAAAATAATCCTCAGGATGCTTATGTCATCCAAGAAATGCACCCGGAACATGGCAGGTCAACTTAGAGCAGCAATCCCTGATAAGAAAGGACTTCAGAGAGAAAATAGATATCCAACTCCCTCTCTCCAATGTTATTTAGTAAATATTTGATGCTAAATGAACTCTGGATTATCATGATGTGCCATTAACCTAAGTCACATGCAAGCAGACAACTGCTTTTTGGGACACAAGCAATTTTTTTGTGGACTCCTACCCCGTGTCCCATCCGAAAATGTGCCTGGTGGGCAAGGAGTACAGGAAGATGAGGCGTTGTTGTAAAAGCCAGGATTGCAAGGTGGACAATCCTTCCTCTCTCCAGAAGGAGGTAGGGTCAATGCATTGGGGAGATCCTCTCTGCAGATCTTGGGTTCAATCCATTTGTACATGATCTGAGTCTGGAAGGAGAAGACATTGAACTCACATGGTGCGTTGCAAAGCTTTAGGACTAGATACACCTATCAAGGTCCCCCTTGTAAATGAAATTAGGGTATACCAAATCTTTTAGGACAAAACTAGACCTTGTACATTCAGGAAAATAAAGGGAAGGGCAGAGAAGGGAAACAGAAGCGAACGGGTTCACAGGTGATTCCAAGATTTCAGGCCTTAACAGTAAAGCAAAAATGTGAAGCTTAAAACAATTACTACTCTTCATTTCTATTTATCTAGTGGGTTTTCCCATGAAAATGTTTCTGAGGAATGTCAGATAAATAATTCTAACAACTGCAAAAGCAATCACTGCATTCTAACCATAGCAACACAAAATACAATTTCTGCATTATAAAATTCCTTTATTGGGTAGGCATCTGTTAGCAGAGAACATCACAAGTTCTGTGTTTCCTCCATACTCGCTTGCTCTTTGGAAAGTTCTCACTTTCTCTTCAGCCATTTTCACCTACTGAGCAAATGCCAAAACCACACAGGAACTCTTCCAGCCCCACTCCAGTCCCTCCGCATTACAGAGGAGCAGCCTGCGAACACTACCATGAGTCAGTCCTTGGTGTTACCATTTACAACGGCATCACCTCTCTGACATCACCTCTCTTTGATGAGACATAAGTTTTCTGGCTTCAGGAAAAGGCTTAGGTGGGATGCATCACTTGTGGTGTTGGGTTTCGAATTTCATCTGTCTTTGGGTCTATCCCTGAAAAGGTTTAGCATCTCAAGACAAAAATTAGTTGAGTTCCAGAGCTCAGAAACCCAACTGGCAAGACTTTAACCTGGTCACAGCTCCCCTCCTGGGTACTTCCACCCTTTGGTCCCAGCAGGGCAGTCAAGGATCCTTGAGACCAGAGGCATGGGTACAGAGGAGATTTCACCTTATGAATTTGCTTCAGGGCCCTGAGTGCATGCCCCTGCCATCCTGGGCACTGAGCTGCTTGCTCTCAAGGTTAGCCCTCATAACACAGAAGTTCAAGAAGTATTGACCAGCTTTGAACCAGTCTGAAAAAGAAGCTGAAAGAAGCCTCAGTGCAGGCTCAGGCCTCAACTCCCGGGAGATGCAATTAAGCTGAGGTTCTGGCCCTTTGTCCCTGCCTGAGCTGTGTTGCAGCCATGCCTGTGCCAGGTCATGTATCCTGGTTGACCCACATCCTGACTGACCCGTGGACCTGATGACCCAGCTTGACGTTGGTTGCGCCTCATCACCATGGACTGGTCTGGCAATCTTGGCTGAATAGTGATAGGAAAAGAGGAAATGGCCTCAAATTGCACCAGGGGGAGGGTTAGATTGGATATTAGGAAAAAATTCTTCACAGAAAGCATTGGAACAGGCTGCCCAGGGAGGGAATCACCATCCCTGGAGGTATTTAAACAACAGGTAGACATGGTGCTTCAGGACATGGTTTAGTGGTGGTTTTGGCAGTGTTAGGTTAATGGCTGGACTCAATGTTCTTAAAGGTCCCTTCCAACCTCAATGGTTCTATGATTCTGTAATTCTATGAATCTATGAATCTGTCCGGTGATGCTGGATCTGCTTTGCTGGCTTTGCTCAGGCACTGTGGGACTGTTCCTGCTGTCAGAGTGGCATCTGTCCCTTACACATCAGCCTGCCCTTGCTGTTCCTGAACACTTAGAGGATTTGCTGGATTATCACTCCAGAAACGCTTCAGCAGCAGCAGGGTGCACAGTATTTAAAATTAAAAGGCTCAGGGGCACCTGTGTGGTTGCCCAGGTGAGGGTTCCTAATACTGGGACTGAAGCAATCAGGCTGGGATTTTTAAAGCAGTAGAGAGGTGAAAAGTCAATAGGAGTCCAGAGCCTAAATCTCCTGGGGCCCCTTCTACACATGGAGTGGGGACAACAGGAGGGAGACAATAAATGTACAGTGAAAAACCTGGCTGGTTTTTGTAAGCTATGGACCAATGGGCCTTTCGGCTGGTGCTTTGCAGACGCTGTTTGCCTGAAGTTGGGCGGCAGAGTCAGGCCCTCTCACTGGGGAGATGGCTGGGGAGTACGGCAAACATGGACTAATTTCCAGAGATGCAGAGCACTGAATGGTGAAAGCAGCCCTGAAAACCCAGCCAGTATCTGCACATCTACGACACACGTTGTTGTTTCAAGTGGAAGATAAAGGGTGTCCGCAGAAAGACCCGCTTTGTATCCTGACGGTGTCCATCAGTTAAGGGAAAGGCCACTGAGGAGGCAGGAAGAAGGTCAACAGTAGGAGCCCGTTCAATGCCAGGGAGCCTTGAAAGGCACAGAGCAGTGACAGGGTAATCTGCAGGAGGCAGCAATTAAAGATGTACCTGAGGGTGTAGCAGTGAACACTGCTGCTAATTCCTCGAGTCATTACAGGCAGTTCACAGAATCACAGAATCACAGAATCATGGGGTTGGAAGGGACCTTAGTAGATCATCTAGTCCAACCCTCTGCCAGAGCAGGGCCACCTTAGAGCAGGTTGCACAGGAACGCGTCCAGGCGGGTTTGGAATGTCTCCAGAGACGGAGACTCCACCACCTCCCTGGGCAGCCTGTTCCAGGGCTCTGCCACTCTCAAGGGAAAGAAGTTCCTCCTCATGTTTAGGTGGAACTTCCTGTGCTCAAGTTTGTGCCCGTTACCTCTTGTCCTGAAATTTTAAATATTTTTTTCAAGCAGTAACTGCCATGTGTGCATTTCACAGTACACCACTACCTAGAACAAAGATGGATAATACCACAATTAAGATCAGACACTCTCCTCTGCTCTGCTCTCCAGTCTCATTCCATGGCAATGGAAGAGTTTTCTGGACAGGCCTTCACAAATGAGTTCACAAATCAAACTTCTACAGCTTATGGGTTCTGCATAGAAATCTCCATCCCTGCAAGATGGTACCAAGACTATTTCAGCACAGTTAACACGGCAAGAATCAGTGAGTCAAGACCAGGCTGCAAAGCCTGTGAGCTTTGGGGCTAAACTGACTGATGCTTCAGTATTAAAGCACACAAACTCTCAGCTGCACCAACATCTCAGCACTGGCTGACCAGGTGACTCCAAAATACTCCATTGTGCCAGCATATATCAGGTCAGCAACCCATAGGTGTCATGGATTTTTACTACTTGCCATCCCATTGGGATCTGAAAGATGCGAAAGCGGAAAAAAGACAAAACAGGCCTGACCAAGTGTCCACACCTCTGTGGGCTCCGTATTCAGAAAGCAAGGTTTCTTCTCCAAATCCCACCAGAATGCCCATTTGACTGATGGAACAAAAGGCAGGAGATCTCCAAAGCCAAGGTGCTCCACCAGCAGGTCTCTCCATGAGAGACGCAGTGGATCTAAGATCTCTAGGTGAAACAATCTGCCAAGAGTACAGGTTTTTCGAGGCATCCCATGAGGCAAGTGCATTATTAGCAGCTAAGCTCTGCTGCTGTACATGAACACTCCCAGGCTATGTGTATACCATTATTTCAACACATCACAGGCTCTTATTTGATCCTGAAACTAAGGAACATGATACACATCATACCTATACAGCCAAATCCTCTTCCACCTGAAATTGGTATGGTCATGTCCAATGTTCCTGTGCTGTGGTAGCACCTGAACCATGCCTGGGCACTTGCAGGACCAGGGCAAGTTGTCACAAGCCAAAAGTGTGCCAGGAAAGATTGCTAACAATTAAACAGTAGGGTTTATTCTGGGACAGTACTTCAACTTGTGTCCCAACCTTGTTTTTTCATGAGCATGGAGGTAGCACCAGTGACCCACTCAGACTAATCACAAGTGCAAGGAGCTTAGCATTTCACAACAGCAGATCCCTTAAGCAGACCCATGGCAGATTCTTACAGATGGTAAACAGAGAGGGCAGCTAAAGGACAAGCCCAACGCCTCAGAGAGATTCAACACTGGAGGCAAACTGTGAAAGCAACTGGGAAAGAGATTCCTAGAAACCCTACCTTGCTTTCAAATCAAAAAACCACAATAAGCTCAAAAAGGTTAAAAATAGTATCATGCCTTCTACTTACTTTTCCTTCCTTATCACATGGGGTATGGATCTGGAAAAAGTCTTTGTTTGTGCATGGAGGACGCTCTATACACGCACTGGATCCCTCATCTAAAAAGAAAGGTGAGGAACAGGACGTTAAACTCTCAAATAGTCCATGCAAACAACCATAACGAGCTTAAAATCTGGAGATTACAGTGAGTCAGCAGAAAAATAAAAAATGAGAATGAAAAATCAAACTCTTAATGGAGTCTACATGAACCTTCCCCTGAACTGAAGCAGGGGAACAGGGAAAATACCAGCTATGCTTGTACTGTCACACTGAAATTCATTAATTCAGTGTAACCAGGGAGTCACCCAAACCCCCTCCTCACCCCTTCACCTTCAAGCAGTAATTTGTGTAGTTTGCCAAGCATGGAAATATGTTCTCACTTGATAAGAAACAAAAACACTCTAACCCATTAGAAACTTCCTTCCAACACTGGCCCAGTTTTTCCTCTCCCTGGATTTTTTTGCAAAATTCCCATTCCCATCATGAGCATGGGTACAGGTCCCCAAGCATTTGCCACGATCTGCAATAGCAGATTTTATGGTTGGTAACTGACTCTTCAAAACCTTTCTATAAAACAATTACAAGTAAGAAAACGGAAGACATTTTGACCACGACGAAAGGATTTTGCCTGTTTTATTTGATGATCACGAGTGAATCACATCTGGGAATGAAGAGGACTTTGTGGACTACAGTTTGCAACTAGATCACCACATTTTCCAACCATAGGGGAGGCAGGAACGGGCCAGGAGAGGATTCGGAAAGGAGATTCCTAGAAACACGGCAAGTCTGAAGGCAGTGATGAAGCCAATTCGGGCCATAGCCAACCAGTAACACAAATTACCAGGAGAGGGCAGAGCACGACTGTTATTATTCCTAAGAACTGTTCCCTTTGAGGTCAGAAAGATCTCCATCCCTTTATGTTAGCGTAGGTAATCCTAGCTGAGATCAAGTGTGGCCCGTTAAGTCTGTAAGTGCCCTCTGAAGCTTTTGGGAAGCCCCATCTTCATTTCCCCTTTGCATATCAACCGGAGATTAAATTTCATTGTTGGATAAAACCATTCTCACTTCTGTCCACAGAAACAGCTTATGACCTTACGTACTCAGACTCTTCTGGTTTTGATTATCCCATTTGATTTATGTACCTGCATAATACATCTCTTCTTCACACTTGGTGCACTCCTTAGCTCCTTTCTCCGAATAGGTATTTCTTGGGCACACTTGGCACCCAGATGAACCTGGTTTGTCACTGAAGGTACCAGGCTTGCACGCGAAGCATTCAGACGTATATGCAACTCCTGTAAGATAAATTACACGTAAAGCACTGAAATACAGAGTTCCATAACTACTGCCTACCTGCTTATGGGGGACAGCAAGCCAGCTGCATAACATGGCCTAAAAATCATAGACTTTCACCACTCACTTTAGACACTTTGGCTTTTGTAACTCATAATTTAGGTCTAATCTTTGCTGCTCAATGCAAGGCTGACCCATCTAAGAACTTTATATGACACTCCAAGTTTGATTACATTTAGAACAGGACCAAAAGGACAATCCCAGTTTAATTAAATTATTTAAAAATTAATTTAAGCGTCACTGTTATGATATATATCTCTCCATTTATCATCATTGAGAGGCTTACCAAGAAGCAAGGTCTTTCTATACTACATTAAAAAATCCTGATAATTCCTTTTTCTCTCTCTTTATTTGCTAGGCCAGTCTCCTCCAGCAGAAGGCATCATTTACCAGCTAAAGAAATCTTTCAGCCTTTCCCTGACAGAGTGAAGTTTTTCCTGTTCTGTTTCTGCACTTTAGAGGAGGAGACAGGGGACAAAAGGGGCTGAAAAAAAAAGCCACTTTGGTGGTGTAGGCACACAAGTAGAAATGGCACTTGGCAAACACTGTGATGAAAGAGTGAGATTTAGACCTAAAAGGTAAATATCACTTACCTTCGATTGTGATGTTTTTCACCAGAACTGGTTTTACTACTTTGGACCCCATGAGAATCCCTGTTGTTCTCCAGTACAATATATTGCTACCTGATTTCAGAGTTACCTGTAACAATACACATGACAGTCAACAGACATCCCCTCACCAATAAATTGTTGTATTTCTTACTTCCATTACTCAGATTTCTTGCATCCTAGCAGCAGTCCTGGCTTTTCCTAAACTGCTTAGTGAGTCAGGAATAATGGGGAGACAGCTAGGCAGAAGCTGTAAAGACATCTCTGAGAAGTGCCAAAGTGTGCATTGTAAAAAACCTTCTCAACACCCCAGTTTTATGGAAAAACACCAAAAGCCGTTTCTGACCTTGTTGTAAGCAGAGCTGGGAAAAAACTGTTCCTGCCTTTATCCAGCTAACCCTGGCACTCAGGGGCTTTTATCTCCAGCTGTACACTCAGTCATAGTCAATCAGTTTGTTTTTAAAGCCTTGAGATACACTTCTATAAAGAAACCCCAACATGACCCTGAGTTCCGAAATCCAGGCTTACAAGTGCGTTTTGTTTATAGGCTCTGAAAATCAACCTCTGCCTGCATCTAACGCTACAGCATCATGATCTGTAAGCCAGGCACCAACCATGAACGTCCCCAGCAGCAGTCCCATCCCTCCTGCTCATTCCTGACGCTAAACAGCAGACGAAATGCAGAAAAGAACCCAGTTTCCAAGTGCTTTGACCTACTTGACTTCACGGTGTGGTTCAGCAAACGGCAGCACAACCCCTCTGCTGGCAGAGGAAGGGTGGTGGGTTGGTGACACCATGGCCATGGGATAAGGGGTGGGTGGAAGGCAGGACCACTTCTTTCAGCAGCAGTAGTGATGCCTGCTGCCTTCAACTCACCTGTGTAACTACAGTATCACTCTACTCACTAAAACCAGCTGGTTTTCCAAGATCCTGACAACAGCAATGTTGTATGGTCCTGGAGGGACCACAGTTTTTGTTCACCCAGGGTAAAGAGTCCAAAAGCTCAGCAAAGTGGAGATACAGCATGTTATATCTCTCACTCCCCAAAAACCTACTATCCAGAGGGCCAGAGGAGAGCTGTGCTAACACAGGTAACAGCTGAACTGGGAATTAACAGCAGAACTATTGAATTAAACATCACATTGCGTGGTGTCGAGATACCCAACATCACCTCTGGTGCAGCAGGACAAGCATGCTGAAAGCAGAGGCTACAGCAACTGGAAAACTGGGCTCGGAGAAGCCACCATGTCAGGATTTGCAATGCAGACAAAAGCCTCAAGGAGAGCCAGAACACTCATCTCACCTAGCTGGCATGTCTACACTTCAGCCAGGCTTCCAAGCAACCTTCATAGTCAGTGGAGGCACTTGTACATCCCGAACAATGAGCTCATATGCCACCATCTTCCATTCAGACCCTGTGTCCATCTCTCAGCTCACCTGAGTCAATGCCCTGGCCTTGGATCTACCTCTCGGCCCGCGCCACTCACCTCTCCTCACCCAGGTCTCCTGCCTCTTCACATGGCTCATGGAGGTCTTGCACCTGAGCTAACAGGCACTGCCAACCAGAGCTGTCTCAGGAATATGGTTTCTCCTCCAAGAGAATAAGCAGATCATGGAAAACAGAGAGATGGGCTGCTGTCTATGCCAATTAAAATGCTTTTTCTTCTGGCATAACGTCACCTATACTGCGCCTTTCCTGGTATGGCTCTGGGAATTAGGGTATGATGGTTAAGATGCTCAGAGGGCTGGAGCACCTCTGCTAGGAGGATAAGCTGAGAGAGTTGGGGCTGTTCAGCCTGGAGAAGAGAAGGCTCCGGGGAGACCTTAAAGCCCCTTCCAGTATCTAAAGGGGGCTACAGGAAGTATGGGGAGGGACTCTTTATCAGGGAGTGTAAGGATAGAAAAAGGGGTAACAGTTTTAAGCTGAAAGAGGGGAGATTTAGATTGGATATTAGGAAGAAATTCTTTACTGTGAGGGTGGTGAGACACTGGCCCAGGTTGCCCAGAGAAGCTGTGGATGCCCCATCCCTGGAGGGGTTCAAGGCCAGGCTGGATGGGGCTTGGAGCAGCCTGGTCTGGTGGGAGGTGTCCCTGCCCAGGGCAGGGGGATGGAACTAGATGGTCTTTAAGATCCCTTTCAACCCAAACCATTATTCTATGATTCTATGATGATTCTATGATTCTATGGTGTAGCAGAAGCCAGACATCTCCATGAGCTAATGAGCACATCTCTCCATGTGCCAGCCAAACCCAGCCAGCCGGGTCACAGGCCAGCCAAAGGGCCGCTGCTCCCAACGTGGACGTGCTCTTATCAGCGCCGCGGGAGCCACCCTGGTGCTGCCAGCTTGCTCTGCAAGCAATCAAGTCACCAGAGAGCACCAGCTGGGTGCAGTCCAGCTCTTCTGCACACACTTGAGAGTAAAATATCCATCCTGATCCTACCGCTCTGCTGAGCAACAGGGAATAATCTCGTGCTCTCATGAGCAAACAACTGCCATAGAAGATTTCAATTACAATCATGCAGAGTGACTGTGGCATGCAGATTTGCGTAAATCTATTTAACCTCATAAAGCACTTGATTCAAAGCCAAGGGAAATCAATACAAAGTCTTGCATCTATATTATTTGCTTCGGGATCAGCCCCTCAGAGACCTCGGTGGCTTTGCTCTCAGTTCTAGGAAAGTTGCGCTTCTTCAAATGCGTTCACAGGATCTGGCCCTTGTTTGCTGTCTGCTCAGAGGAAATCACAGGCATTCATAGATGGAAAAAAGCTTCAAGAAGGAATTTTTTGCACACTTACAGAATGAGACCCCCATTCCCCGTTGTCTGTTAGCTTCACCCACTTGTCTGCCATGGACTCCATCTCTTTGCACTGGTCATTTTGTATCTGTTAATAAAAACACAAGATCAGTGACCACAATCTGATGCATCTCTCTGTCAGCATAATGACTGCTGGCAGGGAATGATAAGATTCAGCTTTGTTCCTGTTGACTACATATTTGGAACAGCAGCTGTCTTACTGGTCGCCAAAAAATAAGCCCCACAGCTTTCAAAACCTGCTATTGGCCTAACAGTGCCTCCAATGTCCACCTCTGATGCAGATGGAAAAAAAGAGCAGGATAAAAAGATCTCAGCCTCATCCTCTCACTATCTGGTCAGGCTCGGATGCTGAGCATCTTGTCTTGGCTGCCTCCTCCTTCTCCCAAGCCCAGCAAGATCCAGTTCTCTGAAATCCAGAGGCCATGGGTTTCTAAGTCGGAGGGGAGGTAGCAGAAGACAGGCGAAAGCTTGGAGACAAACTGCTTTCTCTGCAGCCAGTATCTGCTATGTCTTTGGCTCCCGGCCACCTGATCTCACTAGGGATGAGAGTAATGTTATCAAGGATAGGCACCACGCCATGGAGAGTCTGCCCTGGCAGAGGGGTGAGGATGATTGTCCCTTGTCCAGGTCTTTTGAAGAAAAAAGTATCAAGTTCCTTTGAGGCACGAGTTCAATTACCCAGCTTTTATTCCAGCAGGGAGAAAGGCCAGTCGAACACTTTCAGAAGACCTGGGGTCAAGTATCCTCCTCAAAGCTGCTACATGTCAAGTCTGAAATAAGTCACATAACCTCACATCCTCCAAAGCATCTGTGCACTTAATTCCCACCTAGGTCAACAGCACTGAGGAAAAGAGGTGAGAAGAAGCACCTAAGTAGAAGATAGATCCCTAACTGTCTTGCACAACTTGAGCTACAGCACCTTTGTGCATCAGTTCCCATCTGCAAAAAGGAGGTAAGAACATATAGTCCCTTCTCACAAGGCGCAAAGGGCTTCAATATGTAAAAAGAGCCTGGGAAGGGCAGGCTGCAGAAGCACTGGGTATATAACAAGAAGTGTCCACGCTTCCTTCCCACGTTTGAGGACATCTCCTCGCTTACCCTCAGACCAACAGTGCAACTATCTGCACCTGGAGAGCCCCAAAACTTCACCATTTCCTGGCAACCTGCAAACCACTGCCACTGAAATGCCACTGTCCAGAGCTAAAGTGTCATTGTTAAATATATTTAAGCACAAATACATGCTGGAGAAAAAAGAAAAAAAAAAGGACTTTTAGAGGTGTGTTAAATATGGTTTCTCTGAAATACTGCGGCTGGCTAGGAATTATTTTCATGGGCATTTGTATAAAGGACTGCACCACTCACTGCTTCTTGAACAGGGAATGATAAATTTAAGGATGTGAATGAGTGGGATATGCATAAGAGTAATAATCAAAAAGCCATTTTCAAAGCCAGTGCTCAGAGAAACAATATATTTGCTCCATTGCAGGAGCAGATCAGTCAGTCAGTCAAGCAACGGGAGCTAAGATTCATAACCTGCCAGATTCATCTGACAGCAGAAAGTCTATTAGCTGCTTTCACCCCATGAAGAAGGTAGAATAGTCTGATATAAAACTAAAATGGCTAAATAATACTGCCTGCACTGTCTGTTATCAAAGTGCAATAGCAATCTATTGCTCTGATGTAGCAGAAAGAAAGTGACTCCAACAGGTTATTTTCATCTTCCTTTCCCGTCTTTAGTGAGGATAAGGATCCTTTGCACTTTTCTCCAAGCTCCAAGAAACATTAACCAGCAGCAACAGCTGGGAACCCTCCTGGTTCCCTGGACTCCAACCAGTCCATCCATGTGGACAGAGCAGGGTTTTCCTTTGCCTTTCCCATTCTAGCCACTGCTGTAATTTGGGTATGGCGTGGTGCAAGCCCAGCCAGGTTGCTCCCATTTCAGAGCTAATGAACCCTCCATTTCCCTGTGTGAACATGTCCTCAGAGCCTAATTCCTTCTAGAAGTCATTTGAATTTTTACTCCTAAATCTCTTTGGAGAACTGTTGTCTCTGGAGGGGTTTTTTTAAAGATCAGTCTTTTATCTTTTCTCCTGCTTGTCTTTTCATCTCAATAATTATAACCCAAATTGACCAATAACTAAAGTTAAGGTTTCTACATATTAATGCCTTCGAGCACCTCAGGTTCTGGATGCTTGCCTTGGAAGAAATCTTTTTAAATGTCAAGTCCCTTCAAAGGCATCTCAAGTCAAACACCCCCAAACTGAAGCATCTACCACCAAGAGTTGCCTCGTAAAAGGCTGAAGTAACAGAGGCAGTCACAACCCCTAATGGAAAAATCCCAGCATGTGGCAGATAGGGTCAGTTTAGCCTGAGTTTTGAAGCTGAAATTAATTCCTAAAATCAGCATAAGTGGCAGAAAAAAAAATATTTTTTTGTCTTGTTCAACAGTAACAAGCTATGGACATATGGGAATGTAAAGGGAGGAAAAAGCTGCTTCTGATGGTCTTTATCTGGATTGAATTCTTACAATAGAAGGTTGGATTCATCATATAAAAGGCCTTACAAAAAATTCAAAGAAGATGTTGTTGTCAATATACTGGTATTCGAAGAAGACAGAACCGGATTTCTTCAGGTGCACAGCATAGATGAGAGAAACGGTACAATCATCCCTGTTCGACTCTATGTAATTCCCTCGAGGTGTCCAGGAAGAGCTGATGAACACAAACAAAACAAGCCTCAGCTGAGATCACAGACACTGGGGAGACTTTTCTTACGCTACAATACAAAAACATGTTGCTTAATAAAGAACCCAGAATCCCACAATAGCTGAATGCCATGACTTTATAACCTTATTACTGGATTCCCATTTATTTTTCATGTAAAAACAATACTTATCATTAACACCGTGCATGGAAAAAGATACAATACTAGAAATTTATGGCACAGCCTACCTGGGAAGTTTATTATCCATAGGTCCAACATACTTTCAATTATACCCAGAAACAGCCTTCTGCAACCACCATAGATCTCTAAATAGGCTGTGAAAGGACCTTTTAGACACATTTACTACTATACGATGACCCTGGTACAAATAAGAGCAGCTCCAGGCTGCTGATGAGCCCAAGGAGACCATGATGACAGCAAAGGGATGGCTAAAAATTTCACTTCCCAGCCCCTCTTGTTCGCCATTACTAGGGCCGGTTACCCTCTGGAGAGCTTAGATGAGTCATTAAGCTGCCTTTGTGCTGATGAGCTGTCTCAGGTTCATCACGGCTGCGTAGTCCAGATGCAAACAGAACTTCTTACTTGTTGCAGCTGTCGGCTTTATTCTCAGACGAGCCAACCGCCGTGTCCATGAACGTCGCCACGTTGGAGAATCCTGCCGGCAGCTCATCCCACTCGTCAAACTTGATCCCGCTGCCCAGTGAGTAGGTCCCTTCTGCACATTTGCTGCATACCTGGTTCTTCATCTCCAAGTATTCACCGGAGGCACAGGAGAAAGCTGGGGAGACAAATGTGTCTACCATATGAATGCAGAAATTAATCCTAATTTATTTCCATTAATTTTTTGCTGCTTAGTTAATTAAGAGTGAACTGTCACTAGCAGGATCCAGATGGGAACGTCCCAGCCCCATGAACAAAAAAGCTGAATTCCCAACATTGGCTGCAAAATTGAGATGTTCACTGGTGCCTGTTTTTTCACCAACGTGGCAGCACTGAAACCAAATCTCCTGTGGCAGCTCCTGATTTGTAGCTTGTCTCCGTTGGCAAAACAAGATTGAGAAATGAAATCTCTACCCACAGACTGTGTCCAAAAAGTAATTTGTGAAAATGAAGACTTGTAATACAGCTCTCTTCCTCCTTGCTCACCCACCTCTTACACCTTGAACTCAATTAAAATCACTAGCACCTGAGAGCCAGAGCAGACTCGTATCACCCACCTGTGTGGTAGCTAAGAAGAGTGCACAGCAGCATGCTGTAATACAATATATAATATAATACATAATATATAATGTAATATAATATATAATATAATGTAATATAACACTACAAACCTCAGCTGAGAGTTGCAGACCTAATGCAGGGTCCTTTAACATTTCTCCTCACATGGGCTGCCTACAAAGCCTTGAACATCTTGCCCAATAGATCAGGTGGCCTTGGAAAATATGACCAATGGGCCTGTGTCTTGTGAAGGAGGATCTTTGATAAGGGTGATATTAGCATGCTGAGAAAATAAGCACTGGTTGCCAGCACAGCAAAAGCAGCACTTAAACATATGTAAGCAGGCAAAATATAACTTAAAAGGAATGTTCTCAACGTGCTTTTTTTTACTGATGTCTTTAAAATTGCTTACTCCAAGTAACTATGCTTCTGTTGTTCCAGTCTGATCACATCTCTATCCGCTAAGGGAAGAATATTCCCATTCTATAGAGGAAACCTGGACAGCAGCTGAAGTCCTGCACACCAACGGAGGCCCGTGTCCCTGCTGGGAATGATAATTCCTGCCCAGACACCCATTTCAACGTCAGACCAGCCCGCTTTCCCCCAGCCCCACGCTGCACCACCTCCTCTCTGAGACTGAACATCCTGGATGGAAAACAAATGAACGCTTTCTGCAGAACACAATATTTCCTATGTTGCTTGCAAATTGCTAAACTTAACTGTGCCCGTCCAGCCAAAGCAGGATCCAGAGCAACGCACACAACTCGCAACCCAAGAAATGGTGAGACTTTTTTACTGCTACATGCACGCCACGTTGTGCAGTGACAGATATTTCATACACTTATTTTGAGACATATAAACTCACTATCTGAGAAACTGTAGGATGAGATCAGACTGCTAGCCAAGTGGTGAAAATGGCTCAAAACAACTGATGCCAGATGAAGTCCCAGCATACACAGTTTTACAGATGTGCTGATGTTTATCTAACTGCAGAAAAACTTGTTTGACTATGAGAACTTTGATAAAGACATGGTCTGTAACACCAATTTCCATCTGAAACCAACTGCAGTTCAAGCTCCCGTTTCTGTGCCGGATCCTGCAGCATTTCTTTGTGTCATTGTCCCTGATGCGCAGCACTGGAATGCAGATAAAAGGTCCAATTTGATGGAAAGATCTGCCAAAGGGTTATTTTTCCCTCTTGGTCATATCAGCATACTCAGATTTTAAACCAATGGACTTCAAGCCAACAAATCTGTTTTTCTAACCCCGTCGCTCGCTGGTGACGGACCAAGAAGGAAAGTGGGCAGGAACCTAGAAGGAAGAGGTGCTGGAGTGGGTACGTGCAAGTAAATCCTGCCACAGTGAATTTCCATGAAACACTGACAGGCAAAAAATCCACCTCCAGTGGGGGCAAGTGGTTTTCTGGAGGCGGTGGCACATGATAGAGCAGTATGGCTAGCATCTCATCTGGCTACCCCTGCGACCTCAGCTCAAGCCATTGGATGTAACAGCAGCTGGGGTCAGAAGAACAGCTTTTTTCAGAGACACAAAGAAAAGTAGCCAGCACTTCCCTGTGTGTCTGACCTGAGACCACACATTGTACAGCTTTTCACAGTAAATGCATAAAGGTGGCTGACTCACTGCTTTAGCACTATTAATTAACGCNTTTTGAAGGGTGCAGAGAGAAGCCATCAGGAAAGAAAGCAAAAAAAAAACCCCGAGCTCTGTCATGACATATTTGAATCCTTTAACAGTTTCAACCTTTTTTTTAAAGGAAGTTAAACAGCAAGAAATGTAGAGTGCTACTTAACCACATGTTTCAGATTTGTGAATTTCAAATAAGGAGTTGGTGACTGCGAGCAATTCGATGCCATAATGCAGACACAGAAGGCTGCAGAGCCACTTCTTCCATTGCAGTGAGGTTGAGCGGAGATTATTGCTTTAACCAAAGTAATATCTTTCAATTCCTTGAAACTTGATCATTTTAGAGAAAAAAAAAAGGGTATAAGAGATCAGCAGGCTGCCACGTGGGACACTGCCATCCATGCTTACCTTCCAGGAGAGAGAGAAGCTTTTTTTTCTTATTTAGGTGGGGAATTACCTTCTTTCCCTTTTCTAAGAATCATATTTCAGAGGCAGCAGCATTTCCCGTCAAAACACATGCATCTGCAAGCAAACTAGCTCAGAGCATGCCAGCTGCTTGACAGGTTCAATTTGGGGCTGAACGTGGCTAATGGCAACAAAAACCACTTTCGACGTTGGAACAGATGCATCATTTGGTCTCGTTCCCGGCGGTCGGGAGGGGCTGGAGGGGGATGGGGAGGAAATCCAGCATGTGATGAGCATGGAGATGGTCTCCTCTCCCAGTATCGTACAACTTGCTCCCCCAGCAAGGGGGGAGACCAAAAGCCAGGCCAAACCCTCTTTAATCAAAGCAGCATCAATTTAGGAGTTCATCCCAGCTGGAGACAGGCAGGTTGTGGCCGTGCCCAGAGGGACCCTGCAGAGCAGATGTCCCCCGTGATGGGCCAGGGGGCACTTGCCCAGGGTGGGGACAGGGCACAGACAGATGATCAGTCCCAGGGCACTGGTGCTTTGCCTTCCTTGTGGCTGCTCCTTCACACTAAGACGCAGCTGAGCACAGATCCAGCCCTGACCTGCGACCGCTTGTCCACGGAAAGGGTTGACATTACTGCAGCACCACCGTGTTTGTGGGGGTGTTTGTGGGGCTGACACATGCAAGATGCTGTCAACAGGAAGGACAGCATCACCACACAGGAGGTTAAGTTTCAGGAATCTAAATGATATATTCTAGGTGCATGCTCTGATTCGTCCTCCACTAAACCCTCCCTGTTCCTTCAGATTCCAGAGGGAAAATTAGTCTCCTGGCACAGAAGTAGCCTTTCTGATATCCCCGACCCCAGAGCCCATTTGTTTAAGGAATGGATAATTAATTTTCAGAGAAAATATCTCCTATTGACTATTGAATAACTCCATACATGAACTAAGACAGCTTAATCATGCAGGCAATTCTGAAAATCTTTTCCAGAATAGACACTATTGATCCTGTTTGTCTCCCTTGCAACTCCAAATTTTCCTATTACACCTTTAAAATATCAGGTTGGGTGCTACACACCAATGTACACAGAGCAATGCACATTGTGAACACTGAATTTGGTCGTCTTTCTGTGGAAAGAAGCTGTGAATCGGATTAAGAAGTTTCATGACCTGCCCCATCATTGGTATTTTTAAAACTGAGAGAACATTTTCAGATGCAGTAAGGAACAGCACGACGTACTGCGGTGCTGGATACACTGATGCCTTCAGTAGCTCCAGTGAAGCCCATGCAATGATTAGTGATTTGCAGGTGTAGCTTTCTTAAAATAAATGCAGAAGGGAAAAAAAAAGTGTTGCGGTTTGTACAGGTGACCAGTCTTGGTCACAAAAGATGCTGTAAAGTACTGTTAGACACTGCCACAGGCAGCCACACTCATTCATACAGGCAAGCAACAAAGCTGACACCTGATTCGCTTCATAAAAAATTAACAAGAGCTACAGTACTAATAGCCACCGAAACCATTGTGTGAGTCTTGTCAAACAGACTTCATTTCATTCTTTAAAAGGATTACAGGTCGCTTGATAAGGGTGACTGAGAGGGTGTAATAGACTTAGGGTTTCTAATACAGTTAACTTAGTTTTGCATGTCATTCTGATGAAGAAGGCAGTACCACACAATACCAGTAAGGCACATCTTAAATGGATTAAGGACTGCCTGAGTAACAGATCTCAGATAGGAATGTCGGTGGAAAACCATCACTGAGCAGGGAGGAAGGGGGGGTTCTGCCTGCCCCGGCACTGAGCCTGATGGCTGTCCACATTTTTATCAATGATCTGCTGGCAAATAGAAAAGGAACAGTACTAAAATTGGTGGGTGAGAGACCGATAGAGTGATAAACCCTGAAGTAACATGAACAACCTGGATCTCTTGGCAAGCGCAAGCCCACCCAAAGTCTGCAGAAGGCAGAAGTGTATCAGGAGAGCAGCAAGCCTGAGGGTTCAGAGCAGACACACCATCCCCAAGAGCTTCCACTGTCAAGCCGTGCAAAAAGGTGCTGGAAAAAAGACGGCTGAGGGGGGATCTTATCAATGCCTATAAATACTTAAAGGGTGGGTGTCAGGAGGATGGGGCCAGGCTCTTTTCAGTGGTGCCCAGGGACAGGACAAGAGGGAACGGGCACAAACTTGAGCACAGGAAGTTCCACCTAAACATGAGGAGGAACTTCTTTCCCTTGAGGGTGGCAGAGCCCTGGCACAGGCTGCCTAGGGAGGTGGTGGAGTCTCCATCTCTGGAGACATCCCAAACCCGCCTGGACGCGTTCCTGTGCCCCCTGCTCTAAGGTGGCCCTGCTCTGGCAGGGGGTTGGACTAGATGATCTCCAGAGGGCCCTTCCAACCCTTTGATTCTGTGATTCTGTGAACTACCATCTGGAAGGTGAACCCAGGCAACTTCAAATTGGAAATAACACATGCATTTTTAACAGGAAGAATAAGTGATTGCTAGAACAATCCGTCATGGCATGTGATGGACCCTTTGTCTCTCAAGTGCTCCGTACTGTAACTGGACACCATATGGAAGAAAAACTCACACCAAATAAAAATTATCAGCCTCAGCATCAGTCCAACTGGATGCATTTTAATAGTCTGTGAGGTCAAACAAGTGAATCTAATTAATCCCCCTCCTCTTGAACTCTTTGAATCGAGAGCAATGGTGTCTTACCTCCCTCCTGGGACACACCACCAACTTGGGGCATCCTGAAGCAGGAGCCCTGCCCACTGTGTAACCGTTTTGAAGGAACACTTGCAATGGATTACTTTGCAGATCTGATCACACTTCATAATCACTTTGCAGACATGGAAACGGCTCCCCAGAGAGCAAAACAGACCATAAACAAGCTTGCCTCATTTGCCCTTTGACTGCAAGGCTCCAGGATCACATTCTGCCTTTTAGTACAGCTGTGGCTCTCCCAGTCATTTTGGTGGACTAGGATCAATGTTAGTTGGCACATTTCTCTTCTAGTAAGTGACCTTAACAATCTCACATTGCTTAACTTTCTGATGCTGGAGATCAGGACAGGCTTGTCATGAACACAGCTGGACTAACAACGTAGATGTTCACATGTATATATATGACTGCTCAACTTCTGAGGTTTGAAACCTTCCTCTGAAGTATTTTCTCATGTCAGTTATCTCCCAGATACTGTCACACTGTGAGAGGGATGAGAATATTTGTGGTTTCACCAGAAGATTTATCAAAGCTACCTCAATGCCCTGCATCCTCCAACACCATACCTATAATATATTCAACTGTTGTTCTCCGTTATGCAGCCCTGGCCACTCAGTCTTACACTTTCCCTCACCACACCACTTGGATCCACTACTTGGAACCTCTATCACTCTTCTCAGCAGACATTTTTCTCCAAACATTTCTTACTTATGATACCTAAAACTATTTCAGCTCTTCTGTTTATTCTGTTGCCATGTGCACATTCATGTGAATCCTTCTGTGTCCCCCTGTCTCTCAATACACTACAATTTCAAAAAAGACAAAGGACTGGATTTTGCCAGAGTATAACAACATTAGAAAGGGGTAGCAATGGAGCAATTCTACCCAAACCAGTGAAAATATACAGGAAAAAATAATTTCAAACACTGATTTTCCATCTCTCCCCTCTCCATTCCTGTGTTGTTCAGCCAAAGCCCCACTGCTTGGGATTCAAGTGAGATGCTGCCATCTCCTCCAGGCAGAGTCTGGGCTGAATTATCTCAGCCTCCGGTGGGCAGAGGTGAAACTGTAGCTCAAAAAGGAAATATGAGGTTGGCAGCATCCTGCAGTTGTCCCTCTGAACAAGTGCTGGGTTCAGGAGATACATGGCACAGAGCTGGAGGAGAAGATGTGGCCAAGGACAAGTACACACAGGCATCTGTTCAGTGATACCCTGGGACACTGGGGTCCACACAATGTGGAGCCACGGACCAACCAAAATATAGGATGAGGAGAAAAAAAGAAAGCCAAAGGACAAGAGGAAATCATTGCTTCATTATTAATGTTTCCTATAATCTCAGCCAGCTTCAGAATGTCTTCTGTGAATAATTTATATGAAGCTTCTCCAATAGACTGTGAATAATTGATGCTCGTTTTCTTCAGTCATTATATCCCAATGTTTTACCAGGAACCAGACTGAATCTTAATTTTAGAAAAAAAGTCTGTCAAGCCTGTTTGGGCTTGTAATGTGATCACACTGAAAGCTCATGTAACTTGGGGAAGATTACCTTCTATGCAAGAGACTCTTCCTTTTCTTAAGAGTAAATAATTTTTCCTTTTATCCGAGAAATTACAAAATAGAGAAATGCTTTTTCCAGTTGATCTCTTTGACAGGAACAATACCATTTTCCCCAGATGGCCTGGCACTTTTTAATTATGACTTTTATTTCATCATTTGGACACTGAAAGGTGTGGTTTTGGAATGGGAACGTCCAATAAATTAATGAAATTGTGGCGTAGAGTGGAGGAAGGCAGTCATCACCAAGAGTTTAGCAAGCACATTTGCTGCCAGCATTCCACAACCATCCTAATGGCTCAGCACTAGAGATGGCAGGAAACATACCTCGAGGTGAGTGAGTAGCCCTCCAGGCTCCACTGACACCATCAGGCTTATTTTGATTGCTCACCAACCAAAGTGGTGGGTGCAAATGCCTTCTAGTGCCATTTAAGGTGTCCTCTGCACACACACAAACACATAGTGCTTGCCTCTCATCCCTCTACCAAGCCATAGCAAAGCTCAAGGTCTTTCCAGCTGCTTTTCTGTTGAAAGTGAAACCTGTGACTCAGAGGAAGTTGTGTTTAACTTATGTAATTGCATCATGTACACAAAAAGGGTGAAGAAACCATCCAAAGACACTAAGGCCAACCTTTCTCTTGGAAGTCTCAATACACAGATCAACATGCAGCTCCTGGTAACTCTTCTCCAGGAATTAAACTGTGGGTTCAGCGCAAACTCTTCTGCTTTTTTAACTATCTGACAAAAAGTATCTGTGCTTGAAAAAGACAACTATGGGACTTTTAGGGAAAAATTACTTGTAACACTGGGATACCTCTCAGGGTAACAATATGCATTAGGAAAACATCCAGATGGAAATGCCATGGCAAAAGGCAGCCTCCAGCCTCGGTCCAGCTGAGAAACCTAACACCATCAACAGGATTCACCTACCTGACTTTAGTGAGGAACAAGCATGCTCTAAGAGGAATAGGAATAAACATCTGCTTGAGTGCTTCGCTAAATCACAGCCTTTTAGTGGTGGCTCTCAAACTGTGCCATGCACACCACTGCTGGCTAAACACCTTTGCTACATGACAGACTTGCATTAATTGCTCAGTTTCATGGTGTTCCTGAGAGCAGCCTCCGCTGCTGTGTGCTAGGCCTCTCTCCCGTGTGCTCTAGTGGGAAAGGCTTTCATTTCCTTTCAGAAAACACCTTAAAAAATTCCTAGGGATACAAAAGATTCATGTAAAATTGAGTTTCCAAGTCCTAATATCCATACACAAAGAAGTGCCCCTATAAAGATCATGGACTTTGAAATTTGATTCTTCAGATCTTGCTGTTCATGTCAGAGATTACTCTAGAGACAGAGTTATATTATGTTTTTCTCTGTCAGACATCCTTAATTGCTAGGTAATATACGACAGGCCAAGGGGCCAAATCTATAGCACATCAAGAAATTCTCAGATTCATTGGATTTCCTCCACACTAAGAATCCACTTTTATGGTTCTTAGCTTTGAAAGAGTAGCCTTCCATATGGGACTCCTATATGTTGACAGGCAGCTTCATGGAAGCCACACAACTGTTGAAAAGAGAGGGGAGAAGGGAAGGTGTTAGTCAAAACGAGGGAGGAGATCAGCGTACACCATTCAAGTGAGCAACCTCAAGAATGGAGGAATGAAAGGGGAGATCTTCAGAATACAGCTTTTGAACAAAAAACAGTACTTTTCCTGTAGCTCAGGATAGCCAACAGCATCTGTCACCTTATGTAAGCCTATCTATGTGCATATGTCAGATCTAAATGACATGGTTAAACACCAGCATCCGTTAATAGCTTGACCTCATTGTTTCTTCCAAGGTGAATACACAAAGAAGACACGTCTTAATGACATCAAGAGTGAAAAAAAAATATAAGTACATCAAAGTTGATGAAGACAAGGTCCAGTGCTTTCAAGCCATGAGAAAAATGAGAATGGATACATGCCTCATCCTCAGAGCTACACTGATGTCACAGTATGTCCTTCCTTCAGTTGAAACAAAGAAATCCCAATCATTTCAAAGCCCATTAATAAGACCAGAAAATAAACCTCAGTGAACGTCAAATTTAAAAAAGGGGGAAAACCTCTCTGATAATCTGTTAAGATTCATGTTTGCTTCAAGGGGCCACAACTCTAGACCCATTTAAGCCCTAAGAAAATTAGTTTTTACATGCATTCATATATGAAGACAATGACACTGTGTTGATAATAACATTTTTTTATTACATAACGAACTATTTTGAGATAACACAAATAAATGTGACTGTGTAATAAATAACGCCATTTTCATGGAAGTAATTGTATATACATTCACATCCACATATGCAATAATATAAACATTAAAGGAACTACTAAAACTTATAATTGCTATTTTCAAGTCTTCACCAGCCAAATTTCAAAATTCTAAATAAAACGCTGGAAGAACCAGTTCTTTAGCACAAAGACTACATAGAATTTGCCTGAGTACAAATCTAGCTGACAATGAACAGATGTAAACTTTATGTCAGAAGGCTCTAGACAAGCACAGAGGTTTTGCCAGATGTATAACACTCATTTTAGATTATCCATCTACACAGATACGTATGTACATACACCATATGTTATAAAATTTGCAGACGCACACTGACTTCAAGGGAACTAAAAGCAGACCCACTTCTTACCTGCTTGGATACCCAATCTTACCAGAGACTGAGAGAACATCAAACTCAAAACCTTCTATTTAGTTTTTCTGTTATGAAAGCAGCATGTTAAAACTCCTGCAGATCACTTAAATTGCCCTAACCTGCTATAAAAGCTACAGGCCTTAAAAAGGTCATTTGCCCTAATCGTGTCTGAACTGCACTGCAATTAGCAGGAAGATCCATATCTCCTCCTGCGGTATCCTAGGAGCAGATTACACAAGTTAGAATAAACTCAACAAACACCGCTCAGTAGCAATAAATCAGAACAGATTTTGCTCTCAGTAAAATCCATTGCCCCAGTGAAGTCCACTGTAATTAAGGACAGTCTATTCTCTGAAGTCAGCGGAGCTTTTCACACCCTTACCTTTTGGCACAGGCTCACACGCCTTGCCTTGACACTAAAGCACATTTCTGATTTCAAAGAAGTTGCTCCCGCCTTCGTGGCACCAGGTGAAGGTGGAATTTGCCAAGCAGAGCCATTAATAACAACACAGCATCGCCCTTCATCAAGTTCTTCCATATTATCAATATTTTTTGAGTCTCCCAAGAAAGCTTGCTAATTATAACTGGCATTTGGATGCTGACTGTAACAGTAACCCTACCAGTACTTTTTCCCCTTGAACGCGGCAAATTCAACTCCTTTTGAAATTGCTCTATTACTCTCACTACAGTTTCTTTACTATGCACAGAGTGCCACTAAAATTAACAGGTATTTATGAGATAAGGTGCAACCTATTCTTGTTTAGGATGTCAAAAAATAACTCATATTCAGTGGGGTAAGAGAGTTAATATTAAAAAGGAATTTGGGGTAAAAATGTGAAGCCTTTAAGCCCTTTTTGGTCCCAAACTGTGCTGTGAGGAGCTTATCATACCTGGGCACAGTATGGGCACACTCTCAGACAGATATTTGGGTTGTACTTGAGCAAAAGGAGACAGACAAAAGAGGAAGGAAGGGAGACATGGAAGGAAGGCAGGCTCCAAATTCAGACTTTTAATTTGAGTGTGAAACACGCAGCATATGGTCGGGCTGGCAGAAAAGCCTGGCTGTGGCCAGCGAAGCAGACTGCGGCGTAGTGTCAGCAGGAACGTGATGCCAAGTCCTGCTCCCACCACCAGGCCCCGAAAGATCCCCATTAGACACCCCCTGCAGCCCCCACACCCAAGCGAAGGGTTTTTAGAAGTACCAGCCGCATGGGGGGGCAGGCAAGGGCTTAGCCCCCAAAGCAAACTGCTCCCCCTCACTGTCATAAACATCTTCCATTTAAGAAGCCACCCAGACTGCCCTGATGGCAGTGATCCTTATCAGCCAAATGCCCTTCCTGCTACCAGACTCATGAGGAGATCAGAGTGAGATCTGTGGTAATTAATAAAGCAGGAGACTAAATTAGTTAAGCACATTTGAGTTGCAATGGAGTGGTTCATCAGAGGTCTGGATTTCACCGTCTGCCGCCCCCCCAGCCCAATGCTCCCTGCCTCCAGCTATGTACCTCACCTTCAAAACCCTACAGAGAAGATGCCTGCAGGGGACATCTTAAATGTGAAGCAGAGGAGAGACACACAGAGTAGCCTTAGGAGTAATAAATATTTGCCTTTTTCCTATCCAAGATCATTGCTGCGCTCTTGATGTCTCCCTTTGCAGGATCCCTTGCAACTGTGATGTGCCGGCGTCGAATATATGGCTCGTCTCTGAACAAACACAAGCATGAGAGAGGTGGCCAAGGCCAAGCTACCTGGCATAACCATGCCATGGCCTGTCCAGAGGCAGCCTTGAGGTCCCACACTGCACCCAAGGACAAAGCACGGGCTGCTGCCCTGATGCGGGGTCTGAAAGTGGCCGCAGCCTCACAGGGAAAGCAAATCAGAAAAAAGGAGAGTGAAATATCAAAACAAAGACATATGTTGACCCAGTGCATTGCCAGTGACCTACAGCGCTGCGCTGCTGCTCCTGAACTTTCCCTCCCACATCTGGGGTTACTGCATTGCAGGACCTCCTACAGCGTCACAAATACCTGTCACGGGGCGTTCCTTCTCACTTTCTACCTCCCACCTGGATGGTAAAGATGTTGTGGGGAGGCTGACAGGAGGGGAAGGTGGTCTCATCACGCTGCTCTGTGTTCAGGGCAAGATAAAGTGAAAAAAACCCTTCACCTAATACCCAGGTCATAGAGCAGTCAAAAGATGACAGTCCTTTCTACACTGAACCCCATGACTAATTCTTAGAGGACCCTGTCTGCAAGTAAACTTTGCCGATTAAGGTTTTGAAGACCCCAAAGGGATAAATCCTGGCCTGTTTCAGAGACTACACCCATTTCTGGGAATGCTGGCAGTTACTCTCAGCGACTCACAGTCAGCTGTGCTTTCCAGGTCGATGTGCACTTCAAAACTCAGCAGAGCACAGAGATACCCAACCTATTTTTAAATGGGTTCATTAGAATGAAAAGCAGTAAAACACGACACCCTGAAAATGAGCACATCTTGAGACACCGACTGAGCTCCGGTGCCACAGTTAGATTGCTCCAGATACGTGAAGCACCTGAGCCAATGTATTTTTAGCAATCTCAAGTGTCTTTCCACTCCACTAGAGACCACAGTCTAGACGTATTTACAGAGATGATTGGAGACATTTAACATATTGTTACACCATCTTTCGAATTCCTAGTTCAGGGACAATTTAAAGAGAATGCTGAGCATTTGGAAGTGGGAGAGATTGGCGCAGTATTCTCAGGATCCAAAATTAATGACAGCCTGCAAGTCAATTCTGTTTTCAGAGAGCAGTAAAGATCAATAGCAGATATTCTCAAGCAGCAGGCATTTCTGAATAGATGAAAACAACTGCAAACAGTACATCAAGAAGTCAGCAGCAGTGGCAGATGTGTTCCAAAATAAATCCACATTCTCACTCAGGTTCCTACATATCCAGTGTCCTAACTGCTACCAAGGACTACTACTGAGGGCTCTGCCAACCTCAAGGAAACAAAAAAAAAACCCCCTAAGAGCTCATGCTGCTATACATGAGACCCTTTTTTAAGAGCAGAGACATAGCTGGCTCAGCTATATCCCAGGACTAGTAGATACCAAGCAAAACTTCTGAAGACAAGAGATCTCCAAAGCTGGAAATCTCTGCGGGTTGAAGGAGTGATAGACATACCTCAGGAAGTCCAGGACTCTACCAAATGTCAGGATGAGCCCCAGTGTCAGGACGCTCTGGTGTAGGGTAGGAACAACAAGATCTGAAGCAGAATCTGAATAAGTTTGGAGAATAAGCAGAAAGACTCATCTCAAAGGATATGCCACACTTACAGTATTTCTTGATAGGCCTCAGGATAAAATAACTCTAGACCTGTAAGAAAAGGAAGTCATCCCATGGAGTTATTTAGTACTTAGTGAGATGCGTATGCAACCCCTGTCCAAGACTTTAGCACAAATCTCACTCAAGACCCAAATATAGAACCTTTCATTTTCCTGAGGTTATAGCAACTGGTGCTTTTAGTATAAGATATCCTTGGTCAGCTTCTGTGTTGTCAGATGAGACAGAGAACACAAGTTAGTGAGGAGGTGTCTTATCTGTCAACATTTTCAGTTCAACTCATCATCAGCAATAGATCCCCACCCACAAACTCTGAAGAGCTGGAGGGCACATAATTTTCAAAAGCTGCCTCTCCCAGTATATCCCACCCATTGAAGAATGGACTGTCAGCCAAACTCTGTGCTGGTTCAAATATTTTGCCCTAAAACCCACCACGTTAACCAAGTGGAATGGGAGGGGTGTTCCCTACACATTCCAGTGGTGATTGCCTCCTGTTGGCAGATTCATGTTTTCTGCCTGAAAGATTGTTGTTAAAGGAGAAGGTAAAAGACTAAGAAACCTAAAATGACTTTTGCCATCAGAATATAGCCAGACATCTCCTGAAGCCAGATAATCCACTACAGACAGAAAAAAAAACCCAAACCAAAACCAGAACTACATTAACACCGCTGCACTCACTAGAGCCCAGAGAGATGAGATCCGAAGGGTTCAGTAAAAGAAGTCAAATATTCAATTGCTTCTCAAACCAGGTGAATTTCCCTGGCACTTAACAACAACAAGGAGAAGAGGCATCAACTGAGATGAGTTTTCCAGTGTATTTAACAGAATCCTGTACTTTGGGGTATACTATCACAGGCAATCTACTGGCCAGATTTTTCCCCTTATCTAGCAGGGGGCCAGATACAGAGAAGCCAGAGACTCATCTTTTGTTATAAAAAAAGTTGAGTTTTCATTGGAGCTGATTTAAGACCAGAAAGATACAGAAATAAGAGAAGATGAAGAGGGAAGTGTACCATTTCTTAAAATCTGTAGCAGAAAGTCATGGAGAGTGTAATGTTGCTGGACCTTAAGCCTTTTATCACAAAAATTAAGAAGAAATACTGTATATCAGAAAAAAAATAGTTATACCTATGTACTCCAGAGTACCCAAAAGTGGTTGTGCAGCAGAAGGGATAATACCATCTGCTCCTGTATAGTGCAGACAGCAAAAAGTATCAGGCCTGAAGTACAACAAGGGAGACTCAACAGCAGAAAAAGCTGTAACAGGAGGAAAAATGAATAGAAGAAAATAGATGAGCAATTATCTGGGGAGCTTGTGGGCTCTTCATCACCAGAGGCACCTGAACACAGTCCAGCCAAACATCAGCCACATATGACAAAGCCATTTCTTCTACAGCTATTTGGGCTGGGGGATGAATTATGGGATCACCTGAGGTGCTTCCCAGCTCTGTATTTCTATAATTGAAAAACACACCTTAAGGTTATACAGAGATTCTACATTTAAAATCTCGGAAACTAAACCCAAACACCAGGAATGACACAGGCAGCTTCTCAAATGATGCTTGCAAGCAATCAGAAATCTTCCAGTGGTCAATACTGCTACAGAAAACACTTACGTGCCTTACGCTGGAACAGAGGCTGTGAAGAAATGAACAATAAACCTTTACAGGAGAAGAGTCAGAAGTGAATAAAATCTCACCTCTCCTACACTAGACCAGAAGGGACATTGTCATTGTTCATCCCGCTTGTCAGATACGATAATTTATACCCCCTGGTACAAATTAATGAGAAAGTAAAGCACTGATAGGATCTTTTGTGGAAGAGACTTGCTAGAGTGAGGAAGTGTGATGGGAAAGAGCATTCAGCTTGGGAAGCTACAGAACAGTGAGGGAATAGTTCGAATATGTTTGCAGAGCAGCAGTTAGCTTAAATCCCCAGATGCAAAGAAGTGTTTTAACATGCAAAAACCCCACATGGGACCAAGTGATATGAGAACACTCCAAGTTGTTAAAAATAAATACTTAAATAAATCAAATGCTAAAGCTTCAACATGAAAATAACTCTGTCAAATAAGATGTTTACCATTACTTATGCATTCAGCTTATTAATTGGCTAAATAATGCAGTTAATGAGAATGTGGTCACTATGCAAATATAATGTGGCCACTCCTGGTCACCACTTTGGCCAATACAGATATAAATGAGATATAAATGGAGAGCTGCAGAACTTAAAGAGTATGGCAGCTCAAGACAAGCAACCACATCTCTTAAGGAGTGTTGTAATAGCCGTGGCTTGTCTGTGAATTAGCATACGGGGGTATCTGTAGCAGATACTGAGTTATACAACGACGCCTCAAAGGCAAATCCTGCTCCACAGCTCCAAGAGACAAGAAGGATCAGAGGGGAAGGATTAACTCAGGGACAGTCAGGACATGAATGCTGGAGCTAAGAAGCCACACAAGGGTAAACAGCACAAACAGCTAGTAACAGACTGTAAAATGAAAAGTGCCGACATACTGCATTCCTTCCCCTTCACCGGGTCAGGTAGTCCAGAGCACTCCACCGACGGATTCGGGACAGCCACCCTCCATCTGGAGCCACTGCTGTCGCACTCTGTGTACTCGAAGTGGTAATCTGTCTGCAAGCAATTACAAAGAGTTTCAGTTTCATCATAACATTTGCATATTAAGCTCATTAATCAAGACTGGGATTANCTCCCCAGGTGCAGCACCCTACACTTGCCCTTATTGAATTTCATGAGGTTCCTCTCCGCCCAGCTCTCCAGCCTGTCCAGGTCTCTCTGGATGGCGGCACAGCCTTCTGGGGTGTCAGCCACCCCTCCCAGCTTTGTGATTAGCAAACTCAGTTATAATTAAACCAGAAAGGAAGTAGCTGGCGTGGAACAGACTGTGCAGCACTCTCACTGCTTTGATGATCACCGCGTATCACCGCAGAGCAAGCAGAAAGCACATCGGATGCTGTGCAGCACAAACGTTGACGCAGAGGGTGAGATTTGCAAAAGCACTTGAGAGACAGGGCACAGATGCTACTAGAATTTTTTTTCCCAGTCTCTAGAGCAGGATTGATCCCAAACTTCTGGTCGTCATGGTATCTGATCTACAGTATCCAACCAGGCTTCCTCTTTGGTCAGTGGAGCAAGCAATACCCAGAGCACAAATCATCTCACATTAGGTTGGATGTCTAAGATGGGTGGGATGAATCACCTCCTGCGGGTGTCTTTCCTCTTCATCGATTTCAGAGGAATCCCAGAAAAAATAGAGGAGATAAACCCAGTATTGGGATACCTCTGAAAATGCCATCCAAGATCAGGTCTGTGGAGTACCTCAGAATGATGATGTGAGGAAAGATCATCCCCATGGTCTCTGTGACTGAGTCAAGCCCTGAGTAGTTGCATTGGTTTTGCATGGCAAGGTTTTGGTAGTCGGGGGGTACAGAGGTGGCTTCTGTGAGAAGCTGCTAGAAGCTTCCCCCATGTCCAACAGAGCCAGTGCCAGCTGGCTCCAAGACAGATCTGCTGCCCAAGGCTGAGCCCACCAGCCATGGTGGTGGCACCTCTGGGATAACATATTTAAGAAGGGGGGAAAAACCTCGCCGTGGGAGGCCCACACTGGATCAGTCTGTTCCTGAAGGACTGCATCCCGTGGAAAGGACCCATGCTAGAGCAGTTTGTGAAGAGCTGCAGCCCATGGGAAGGACTCACGCTGGAGAAGTTCATGGACGACCGTCTCCTGTGGGAGGGATCTCGCACTGGAGCAGGGGAAGAGTGTGAGGAGTCCTCCCCTGAGGAAGGAGTGGCAGAGACAGCGTGTGATGAACTGACTACAACCCTCATTCCCTGTCCCCCTGCACTGCTGGGGGAGGATGTGGAGAAATGGGGAGTGAAATTGAGCCTGGAAAGAAGGGAGGAGTGGGGGAAGGTGTTTTATTTCTCATTTGGTTTTATTTCTCATTGTCCCACTCTGATTTGATTGGGAATAAATTCAAGTAATTTCCCCAAGTCAAATCTGTTTTGCCTGTGACAGTAATTGCTGAGTGATCTCCCTGTCCTTATCGCGACCCATGAGCCTTTCATTATATTTTCTCTCCCCTGTCCAGCTGAGGAGGGGGAGCAATAGAGCACCTTTGGTGGGCACCCGGCATCCAGCCAGGGTCAACCCACCACAGTAATCTAAATGGAAACCAGTAAGAAACGTCCTAGTGTTATCTCTGACAGAATATTAGCTATTTATCTTATTAATAATATTCATTCAGATCCTAGATACAATCTAGACTCCCATCTACTTACATTTTTAGTTTTGTCTTTGTAGCTTTGTTTCCAAATTCACAGTCCACAATTTTACTATTAAAAGAAACCTCAGCAACATCTGATTCTTGAATTGGTTTGGCATCAAGAGAGAGTTTGGGTGAAGCTGGCAGAATTGGTGCGTATCTTTTTTCAGAGGGAACAGACCTCTATTTAAATGATACGTACTGGCAAGCTCCATGAGATGTCTCCACATGGGCAAGACCACCTCCAACTCCCTTTGCAGTCAATAGGAAAGTGCTGGCCACATGCCTATTTTAGACACCTGCTGCAGAGGGGACAATGACATAACAAACGTCCTAGAAACACTTCTTTCTCTCCACTGGCTAGAGAGGGAGACCAGCCACTTGGTTTGGATGGAGACTTCTCCATTTCCTCAGGGGAACCTCACCTCTGACACTGCATGTCCCTGCGTGGCCCATAAAAATAACACACAAAATCATGGGATGGAGGAAAATGGGATCAGAGCTTTAGCCACAGCCTTGAGGTTTATGCATCTTTAGGGTAGATTGGTGTGGTGAATCCATAAAATTTATTGGTTCCTTTCAATTTAGATGGCTTCTCCTGGCAGGACTGGCCATGAACCAAAAAGGGGGAAGGCAAAGGTCATGTCCGCAGCCCAAGGCACAATCAGAGGAGCTCCTTATCTGGCATAGCTCGCACTCACTACAGCAAAACCCATCCATGAGGCAGAAAAAATCTGCCTTCTAAAAGACCTGTGCCACCATGACTGCAGACATCAGTCCCTAAGCTTCACCCCCCGAGGAGGAGGTACTCTGTGCTAACCAGGATTATTTTGGGGCAATCTTTTCCTGCTCCTTCTATGACCCTTTGCAGTGCTGACATCCCACATGATGGAGCAGGACATGGAAAATCAGGTGGGTGAGGGTAGGTCCATGCTAGATCTAGTATAGGTTAGTTAATTCCTGCAAATATTCAGCGGACTCACAAGGAGAAGACTTGCAATCTCCTCATTTACTTAAAGAAAAACAAAAAAATACTGAGTTTAATACTTTTCCTACTGTTGCCATAGCTCTTCAGAGATATTCAGATGTTAATAAAGTTCTACCTAAACATCATTAAAGCCTTTGGTGTTTTGCATCCAAATGCAAACAATATTCTAATTTCTCTGGAATTAATACTTCCATGGTTCAATAAATGTCTTTGTGGCTCAGCCCATGGTTTAGAAACCTAACTAACAGCACAGCAGAAAGGCAAACTTTGTCTCAAAAATAAATCAAAGCATAAGAAGATACCGTCAAAACCAGAGCTACACATGAAATATGATATACTACACTCTCAACTCTATGAATAAACTCAATTAAAATATGCATTTTGCTCCTTTCATCTCATTATACAATCTTCAAGGAACATAAAAAAACAGTCCTTAATCATCTTGTTATGAAATCTGCCTATGAGGCAACCAGAATATATAAATAACTTATCTGTAATAGATCCACCTCATAGTTCATATCATATAAGAAAAAAATAATCTATTAAATTTAATATGCAAGACCGGAGTGAAGCAAAGAAAAGGATATTGAAACCCTCTGAATCTGACTTATATTCAGATCTCTTTTCTATTTCATATCAGGTCAAGAGAAGTTTGGTGTCAACAGTCCAGGTTGCTCTCATAGCCACCTTCTCAAAATACACGTCAGGGATGCCTAGCCAGCAATCCCTCTGCAGCCAAGAAGGAGCCAGAGAGGGTCTCAGAAGTGGTGCAGGTGGGAGGGACACAACATGCAGTGAAGAAGCGTCCCCTCTAATGGTGTATCCTATCACCAGAGATTCAAAACTCAGAACAGTAACTAAAATTATAAAGAAAAAAGCATTTCTGCTCTCCTCACAAATTCAGGCAGAAGAGTCAGATCTCCATCTCTCCTCTTCCATCCCTTCACGGAAATCTCTCCAGATTTAACCCACCAGAAGAGGTTTCCAGGGGAGATGGACCTAACAGATGTCCTTCCATCTGACCTCCTCTGACCCTGCATGGAGCTAGCTGTGTCCAGCATGGAGTCTCAAGACTCACTAGGAAGGTTGTACAGCAAAATTACGTTCTTACATGATCACTTTCAATTACTTTTTCCTCTACTGTGATCAGTCCCCTTATGGAAGAGGAGGATTTCTTGTTTTGTTTTCTATCTGACTTTCAACTCAACTGGATGTCTGAAAACCACTCCACACACTTGGTTTTTCCTCTGGTAATTGACTGTAATGAAGACTCTGAACATTAATTTCTGCCCTTGGTAACACATGCATAGCTCCAACATCTCTTCTAGCTACCATCACTACCTTCTCCCCTATACTACAGTTTTGTGAGAAACAACCGCTCTGGCTCCAATTGTATCACTCTTTTAAAACCAGAATGTACCTGTGTCACATCACAGCCATGACAGCAGCTCACAACTTTGGCTGCACCACTGGCCAGCTTTAAATTAACCACCTTGACTAATTATAGCAGGTGGATACAGCTGCATGGATCTCTGGTTCAGCTAAATGATCCAGCATCTCAAGCTGAATTAGCAGCCATGGTGATGCTGTCCCCAGCGCCCGGCGTAGCTCAGGTCCATGCCTACGAGCTGGAAGCACGGCTTGACTGCAGCCCCGACACCCTCGGAGCACACGTGATGTGTGCAAGCACTGGAAATCGCCCATTAACGCTGGCTTACCGGGCTCAGCGCTTCTAATCTGCCTCAGCAATTTGGACTTCCAAATATAGAAGGCTAACAGAGGAGCCTCCGCAGCACCCTGGGACGCTTACAACACCTTTGCACCTCACTGAAAAATGCCGTTCTGTTACGCTGGGACTTCTCCTCCTCCCTGACAGAGAAATTTCTTCACCCACCAGTTCTATGAAATGGCTTTCATCATTTCATGGGATTTCAATCCCATTGCCAGATGTTATCCGTTGCCAGCTATTACTCTGGGTTTGTTTTCAATGTTTTTTCCCCACTATCATCCAAACATATAGTATCTTTAAATTTGGCTATGTGCCTGTTTTAATTTTAACTGTAATTCTGACTCCGTTTTATTACTTTTCTGGGCTTGGCCTTAATGTTCTAAACATGTCCCTCCCCCAGTTCAGCTGTTATTTCCTATAACATTTCCTATTTTATTGCTTATAATTCCTAGGCTTTGGCAAAACTGGTTTGAATTTCAGATCCAAGGTGTACGTTTTCATAGGAAAGTGTCTCTAAGGAAAGATTGAACAACACCCCATATAGGGTTCAGCTAAAAAAAAAAAGCAATTTTCTAGATGGAAAACTGATGCTGTTCCAAGAAGCTGCTCAGAATCAATGTGTAGCCCTCAGCATTAAATTTCAAATGTTAATAGTAACCTGAAAAATGCCACCAAAAATAGGCAAGTGCATTTGTTTTACCTTATGTTGAATTTTGTGTTATTATTCTTGGAGAATTAGTGAAATCACAACTACATTACCATGCAAAGCTGCTATAAGAAACTCTCTGACGTACATACTCTCTCTTTGAAGGACACCGTGTACAAAAAAGATGCCCTCATGCACATACATGACATCAAAGTAATGGTGCACTGGTCACAGCTCTGCCAGGGGGCGAAAAAAATGACAGAATTTGTCCCTTGTCCTGTGTTCAGAAAGCATCAATATGGGATCAACGGTGTGGGCCAGCCACCCTTGCACGCACCCTGTGCAAAACTCCAGCAAGCATCTCCTGGCTCTGGGGGAACACCCACACCTCCTGCTCTCCATGAGTGGACTGAGCAATACTTCAGCGAGGCACGTCCTCCCCAGCATGTCCTCCAGCCCCGCTGCCCCGCTTCTCATACAATCCTTGGCTTGACTTCAAGTGGCACCAAGTGCTCCTCCTCGCCCAGCTCCCCGGACCCAGTGCATGTAGTGTTAGATGTCTCCTGTGCAGAGCCCCACTTCTGAGCTGGTCATCTCACGGCCCTTTGCAACAGTTGACAGACACAGGCATTTACAGGGCACAGCTCCTCTTGTCTTAAAGTAAATGCCTATTTCAGGGCATTTCTGAAGCTCTAGAAGTATCAGATTCTTCTCCGTTGACTGGAGAGCTTTCTCCCAGTCAACCACCTGTAGAGCTGAGCTTTCTCCATGACAAAGACCGCACTCCAATGCCTTTCTGATTTTTCTGCACGAATCTTTTCATTCCCTCCTTTCACCTAGATGGGAGATGCCCTATAGCCCTTCCCACTTAACTAGAACTGAAGGGCAGAAAGGGCACAAGCTCTTACAACCAGTTCCCTGAACTGAAAACTTGATCTGGACAGAGAACAAGGGATGAAGCCCAGCAGCAATAACAATTTACCATATCTGTAACGAAATATAATAGCAAGAGTCTCTTGCAACTTAACAGCTCATGTTGTTTTTTAATTACAGACACCACTGGGCCAAAAAAAAAAGAAAAAAAAAAAAAAAGCTTCTACCCTACCTGCCACAGTATTACTGAACAACAGCTCTCAAGAGGTTTGTCACTTACTCCTTCCCTGAACTTGCACTGCTTGTTCCACTGATACATTTGCCTAAACCGATTAACCACACACAATGCTATTAAAAGATATTGTTTGCCAAAAGGGGCATCCATAATCTTTACAGACCCATGTGCTCTCTATATTTACATGTACAGCAGGGATTAGCTGTGTATTTATTAAAAAAAAAAAAAAAAAAAAGACCCCCCACACAAATAAAAGCCTCTTTAAGGAACGAATGAGCACAGGAGGAGATAAGAAGGGAGTCCAATGCCACTGAGAGCCTTGTGATCCCCCCAGACTAATTGCAGTGAAAAGAAGACAACACTTTCACTTCCCTGGTACACCGAGGCGTGATATCCCAAAAGACGGCAGATGTAGAAACACGGCAGTCTCTCTGCCTGGCTGTGCTTCCCCATCTCTGCTCTCTGGAGCATTAGCACACTCAGGGACTATGTTTTCAACACTGAGACTCCTCCAGTGCTTTCAAGGGCTGCCTATCTGTCACTTCTCCTAATTCAGGCTTTGAAAAAGGAGATGCAAGTTCTCATTTCTTATTAGTTTCAGGCTTCTAGCACATCCTCCTCTTTTACTGCACTCATTATTTCTAATTATATCCTCTGGCATCAGTAAATATTCCTGCTTCCCCTCTGTGCTCCTGCCATCCCCAGCCCAGGAGCGAGCAGCACACCCATCCATCAGCAGGGCTCTGTCACATCAGTTGTTAGACCTAATGCCCAGCTCTACGCTTCTCCTGAATGTGAACACGTTCCTCTTCAATCTCCTTTGGAGCTACTTATATTAGTGCTTTTCAGCTGAAAACTTCAGCCAGGCCTTCAGTTATTTCCATCCTCATTCCTAAATCCCCAAATTCCTGAAGACATTTATGTGTATTCTGTCACATTTCTCTTTCTAGACTCCTAATTCATTTGCGGGTTTTTTGGCACTGAGAAACCCAGCCCTAATTGCACTACTTTGAATCCCACAAAGCAGCTGCATATATTCAGACTTTCTGAAAATCAGGCTATTTTCATCTTGAGCCTAATTCATGCACCAGGTTTCAACCAGCAGAAGCTGAGGTTGAAACACTGCCAAAGCCATCTGCAAATTAAAGACGAACCAAAGAGGTTTACTGAACAAAAGCCAAAATTCAGCAAAAATATATCATCAATATTTGTGAGGAATCAGAATAAATTACATTTTAGGTAAGTTTTTATATAACCTGTTTAAACATAATTCCCAGGATTCTAACCCAAACGTGTTAAAATAAACATCTAGTCCTTAGGCCAGTGAGCAGAGTGTCCTGCGGTGGACAGATCTCTGCAGAACGATGGGGTAATTTCAGAGAGCCATGAGCAGCTCCATCAGCAGGAGGAGGACAGAGACAACCCTTATCAATGTTTAGAAACAAACTGCTGATGGAAAAGTGTTTGGAGGAATATTGTGTCCTGGTGGAAATGAGAAAGGTACTGAGCTCCCATACCAACCAGCTCAAAGGACTTCATTTGCCCATTGTCAGCATAGTGCAGCATGGGGTGACGGTCAGTGGAGAGAGGAGGTGTTCCCAGCACATCTCCGGCATCCAGAGCAGGGCATGGGAACTGTATTCATTTCTCCCTCCGGAGCTGGAGGAGCTAGCCAGCCTAGCTTGGACACGGGTTTCCATGCTAGCATCTGAGGTTAGGTGGGACAAGTCTTTCCCTGTGTACCTTTTCACCCAGCTGTGATACGCGGTTGTGTGGCTTTTGCTTTACTTATTAAGCTGTGTTTATCTCAACCCACAAGTTTTCTCACTTTTCTGATTCTCTCCCCATCCCACCAGGAGGGAGTGAGCAAGCAGCTGCGTGGTGCTTGGTTGCCAGCTGGGGATAAACAACAACACTATGGCAGAGCTTTAAAGTAAGAGATTGCAGGGCTAGAAGGGCATTTCAGAATCCCTTTAGCCCATCTTCTTGTCCCCCATACCTAAACCATTCCTGACAGAAGTTTGTCTAACCTCTTTGAAAACTGCCCGTGATGGTTGTAGCTTCCCAAGGTAAAGCTCATAGTTATCAGCTAGATAAAATGATGCTAATGGGCATGGACCATTCCTCAGGCAGCTAGTGAAGCAGTTATCATCACCAAGGAAGCTGAGCACAAGAGCTAGGAGAAATATGTGGGGGTGAAGGGTTTATTTGTTGAAAAGCGCAGCCCATTTCAACTCATAAACAGATTGAGAGAGCAGGCTGACACCAAAGGCTGGCTGTCTCCTTCCAGGAAACTGCATTTACTATACTATATACATTTACTGTACACTTAGTATATGGTTAGTTAAGGACAGTGCCTTCCCGTGTAACACAGCATCACCTGCATGAAACTTCAGGGCTGTGCTCTGAGCAGTGTCTTCTCTTGGCCGTCAGCCACCCTCACTCTGGCTGAAATCAGTGGAGACTTCACCAGCCTCACTGGGCACCGGACGGGGTCAGACACAATCATCTTCCAGCAGAGACGGTGCACTTTTTCACTCTGACATTTCTTCGGCCTTTGCCAAATCCCTTTCAGCAGCGGTCCACTAATGACTGGGAGAGTTTTTATTATCATTATCTTATTTATCCTCTCAGTGACCATTTTGAGTCTGAAAAGGTCAGGTCAGCCAGCAGCCCTTTCACTGTGAGAAATTTATTTTTCTTTTAAATAAAACTTCACAAACAAGCTGTGGGCAGCCCTAGCCCAGCCATCTCTGAAAGTGTCTGGGATTATTTATTTTTGCAACCTAAGGAGACAAGTAGTCTTTAGTAAAACAGTGGCTCTTTCATCCAGGGCCTCATCTGTTGCCCAGCTAAGTCAATAAAAGATATCCATTGACTTCAAAGGAGAATAGGATGAGCCACAGTCAACCAGCTCATGTACTCATGACTTTAAGTACTAAATAACAGGCAATGGGCATTGCCATCCTTGCGAGTAAAACTCTAAAGAAAGCAAAGACCTTTCTCCCTTTTAAGGTCATCCCATTACATTTCATGAGTAGAGATACCAAATACAGAATTCTACAGGACTGTGCAAAATTATTTTCAGCCATACAAACCATATGCATGGAGATATCTACAGTGATGGCTTAATAAGTTAATAAGGGATATTGGGCAATTTGCCTGCCCCAACCCACCTTTTTCTTCTTTCCTTGTGTCAGCACTACAGCTTAGAAGAACCAAATCCATCAGAAAGTCAGGGATTTTTACTAGTTTTCAGCCAAAACAGCTTGCTGATCCAGTTCGTCACACGCTGTGCGAGAGCTGCTGTTGACATGGTGGGGAAAGTGGCCAATAGTGGCCAAGGTGGAAAGATGGAGAGGGGAAGAAGAGCAGGAAAGAGGACTGGCCTAGTGGCTGTGCAGGCTTAGACTGGGGTAAGCTGATGGTGAAATTGCGCCTTGATCCTGATGTCTCCTCCCCCAGCTTTCACAGCTGTGTTATTCAATGGTTTGGGTCTCTCTCAGGCATCACAGAAGAGTTTAATGAATATGGAAATTATAATAGTCTCTAGGGATACACATCTCCACAGCCACTCAACAGAATTACCAAATGCATATTCTGGTTCATAGCAACAAAATCTTCAAATCTTCATCAAGGAGAGATGTTTTAATGCCAATCAGGCCACAAAAAATAGAGAGTTAAGGAATAAACTTTGTGTTTTAACTGCATCTTTGGTGAAATGCTGACTCCTGTTTTTATACTTCCCCCTGCTCCGCTTTATATAAAGCAGCTTGAAGGAAAGCCGTCAGCAAAAAATTCAAACATGATGATATATAGTAGCATGAAGCCCCGAAATACTTTTTTCCTAAGCAAGAAAGTAGGATTTAAATGCTCCCATCCTGCTTCACTGCCTTCCCATAGCTTGGCTTGGGTAATTTGGAGATTAAGGCATGAGGGCTGTAGACACATCTCAGATAAAGCACATGAGACAGAAATAGTAAATGGCATCTTGTAAAACTGGGAGCAGATCTCAAATCCCTTAGCAAACAGGAGTTTTAGAGCTCTTTAATGCATAGGCAGGTTACTTTGGAGGAGAGGCACAAGTCCTACTCCTTGGTCAACTGCTGGCTTGCTGTGGAATCTCAATGAAGCCTTCGCTTACTTGCCCCACAAGTATAATCTCATCTTGCATACCTGGAGATGGTACACTTCTCTGCAGATTATTTTGGGAACCAGGCCATTTTTGAGCGTCTTATCTAAAGTAAAATTATGAGACAAGTCAGGAGTGGAATCAGGAGCTGAGTCCTTAACCAGATAGTATTTCTTACGCTACAGGCAAAGGGCAAAACCACCAAACAGACCTAAATTAACTAATGTAATTCCACAGCATTTCACCCACTGTCTCCATAGGTTGAGGAGAATTAAAGACTTAGAGCACTTATTTTCTTTACATTTAAGACTCTAATAGGCCAGCTACAGAAGCCTGAAAGATAACACTTCAGTCAGGATAGAACTTGTAAAAACAGCAGGTCACTAACCTGTCACTGAGTCTCTGTTGGTCGGTCCAAGAATTAGAGACACCAAAACACCCACCAGACAGAGGGCACAAGCTGTCAAATAGTATGGCATAGAAAGCAGGAGATGCTTCCCCCTCTATGTCTCCACCAACACATCCTTGTCATCATCGGATACAAGAAGTCTCCTTTCTAGGCTGAAGGGATTCTCCCTGCAATCATTTGCTTTTGGATTCCACTCCCCAGGATGACGAAAAACCGTGCTGGTTAATAACTTTGCAGTATGTTGGGTTTATAATAAGATGCCAGTCAAATAAGAGTAGTTCAAAGATCAGAAAAAACATTTCAAGACAGCTCTCAGGTGAGACCTGCTGATGCAGGTCTGGATTGAGGAGTTCCACCTTCTCATCAGAAAACTTTTTATAATATCCATCCCTGTAGCTCCTACAATGTCACCAAACTTTGTAGCTGAAAGTTATCTTGTCTCAAGGGTGACACAACTTTCCCAGGTCACAAATAAATTTAAATGATGGTATGAAACTGTCTGGCGTGTTTCCAACAGCAAGGATAGAAGAGAAATGAGAGAGACACGTTCAATACTCAGAGCTTCCGCTGGGAGGAAAATCTGCTAGATGTGATCAATTAATTCATTGTAATAAAGAGCACTGTAACCTGCTATCGACCATTTTTGTCCCGTGCTTTGTATCAGATGGATTTCTAATATATGTACATGTCAGGGGACTGGAAAGAATATTACTCAGCGAGCCTTTTGATTGGCTTTTTTAACTACAATTCAGGCAATTATTTTGTTAACAAGTCGGGGACGCGTTAACGATCTGATGACATTTCACTTATGACTGTTGTCTAGGTAGGGCCTCCAAGGTGCACTAACACAAACAAATAAAAAAGCAGTCACCCTTAACTAGTGTGCGGGCACGGACGCGCCTGCATGTGCATTTTCATACGCTCACACAAAAACTCACACAGGGATAATTCTGTCATCCTTCAACCCACAGGCTCCATCTCTCCTCAGCTGATAAAATTTGGTAGAGCTCCACTGTCTCCAGCAGAGCTGCACTGATTTACACCCACGGAGACTCAAGCCTCTTGTTTATCTTTTAACAGAAAGACAAAAGGTCCTTAAAGGTAACACATAGGTCCCGGGTGAAATTTGGTGTATCCCACCGCTGCTCCGTGAGACCCATCCTGATCGTGCAGCCAGAACCGCAACTTTTTGTCTCTGCTTTCAAACCCTTCCAGCAATGACAGCTAATTACGTGCCGCAGAATTAACTTTCATCTTCCACCTGTGCGCTGGTGGTGACAAATTGCATTCACAGAACAACACAGAAAGCAATTCCAAGCACACCAGTAAATCCCACCATGGACCAGCGTGAGGGGACTCTGCAAGGAGCCAGATAGGATAGGATTGACCTTGCCAGGACATGCACAGCAAGGATGACAGACCAGAAGTTTGACATCTTTCTCTGTCTTGGAATAAAAAACAAGGTCTGAGAAAGTGCTCCTTCCACAATATAACATCCCCCTGCCATCGGGACACTGGGCACAAACGCTGCTCCCTCCCAGGGTCCCATCGCGGTTCCGCAGGGTCTGTGGCACGGGCATGTGAAGGCGATGCCTGCAGTGCTCCGAAGGAAGTTCACAGCTAACTCCTGCCTTCTCTGCTTGCCCACGCTCACCAAAACCCTGCAGCAAAGTCCATGGCTGGATTTCCTCCCGGGATCCGACAAACCCATTTCCTTATCCCCTCTCTCCCCAGACGCTTTTATGCTGTGTTACACATCACTGAAATGCTGTTGCTCCAGGAAGAATATTAACATTAAATATAACTGTAGGCATTACAACCAAAGCCATCTGCTCCTTTCTGTCGATTACAAATCTCTCCCCCTCGCCCTGCGCTACCCCAGCCTCGTGCTTTCTCCTGCAGCCTGTCTCATGTGCACATACACAAATTTCACTTCAAATACCTCGGCGCAGGGATGCGGATCAGCCTGACAAGGGATTACCAACAGCAAGGAAACAAGTATCTGGGCTCCTGAGGCCTGTAGAGCTGGACAGAAGATTTCCTGATGGACATTGAGAGGGAAACACATCATGGGGGTGATGCAACTGCCCCTTCATAGCACCCCGAGTGCTTCAGTGTGGGCTTCACGTCAGCTACGTGCAGAGGAACCTGTGACTCCGGTAAGATAAAAATCACAGTACAAGTAAAGTACACGCTGCTCTGAATTCAAGCGGTTCCCAGTAGAGTGACACCTTAACCTGGCCTGAGACAAGCGCGAGTCCTTGGAGGGCTCAAAAGGGATACAGGTGCCCCAGAAATACAGGAGGGCAGGAATATAACAGGGGACCAAGCAGAAAGGCATTCAGTCCCACATAGTAAACCAGGAGCGAAGGAAGCAAGGAGCAAACAAAGGCTCTTCCCTTTCCTTTAACAACTGTGACCTAAAGCTCCAGCTCAAACAGCTGCAGTAGCACTTCCCCGCAAGATCCACATAATTGCTTTTCCCCCTTTCATTATTTCTGTTTCCTATTTCTACGCAAAACTCTCACGGGAAAAGATCGCAAAAGATTTGGACAGAGATAGTCTTCAGCAAGCGGAGCAGACAAAACAACTTACAACCCCTTTCCTGGGGCGGTGACAACTCTCTTCCCTCTCTCTTGACACTGGAGATGCCGATGAGGATTTTCCTAGCCTTGTGTCCTTGCCAAGCCAGACCAGCATCAAAGAGTTGATGCCAGAGTCCCCATCTTGTCCCTGTCCCCTTGGCCACCCCTCAGGATCGCTGCTCACGCCTGTGTGGGGTGGCCAAGCTGCTTGGATCTGCCCCGGGGTGGGAACAATAGCTCAGGAAAGCCGTCTGCTCCCTCAGTTCCTCTTCAGGTAGCATGGAGCAGCGGAGCCAAAACCCAGCAAACAACGGTTCAATCAGTCGAGGCTCAAAATAGAAACAAGACCGTGCTGAGTGTCACAACAGAGCGCAGAAGAGAGTTGCACGGGCTTGATTGCACGCAGAGCTAAAAGAGGCGTAAGAGAATTTGCATATGACTCCCTCCGAGTTTATCAGGCGCTTTTCCCTGCGTAAGGAAGTAAATAGGCACTATTAATTCTGAGCCAGAAGCAGAAGAAACTCCTCGTTAAAGAGGAATTTATAGAGCTGAAGGCTCAGGCTCGCTGCGCTGCTCCACGGTCAATCCGTGTCTTTGCCACGCAGCTGGGGAAGGAGTTGCAGCTGACACCCTAACACTAAAACGTAGAGGAATCAACCCAAAAAAGCACCAAAGGTGAAATTCAGAGCAAGTCTGGAATTATAAGAGCAGAGCAATCCTCTTCCCAAAGCTGGAGCATCACCTGAGGTATGGGTCCGAGGAAAGCCCGCAGTACACGCTGAAGTCAGCCTCTATTAAGTGAAGGTTTTTTGAGTGCGCTGGAAGTTCAGCATCTGAGCTCTCGACCAGCTCACGACACGCACACATTGACGCTCACCTAGCTGGCCGAAAACTCCTGTCCAAAGCAGGATCCGTCTGCAGGGGTTCATGGTCCCACAAACACGAACGTGACATTCACATTGGAAAATGTAAAATTCTGAGGCAGCGGTGGCACCGTGCCCAAATATTTGAAATGGGTGACAACAGCTCTGATGTCAATACCTGCTCTGTACTGCTCCTCTCAGCTTCTAGATCCAAGATCTGAAATGAGAGCCTATGAAAAATCTTATAATTCAGTGTTTGGCTTCCCCTGCTTCCTTATGACACAGACTATGAAAGCCCGCCTTGGGCGATCTGGTGTGCTTATCCTGATAGCATCTTCTTATGGAAGAGGAGTGTTGTTATCCCCAATTTAATTCCCCACAGGAGCTCAAGCCCAGGATATTTAGGTCCGTATTTAAGAGCTCTGCTCCTGTCCAGGCACCTATTGCCACAGCAGCTAGGCTCCTGACTAGCTTTGAGGCATGCCCCAAGCGCTGTGACAAAGGGCACACAAAAAAGTCAAATGCAGGTCTCCTGAGGCTCTGAAGACTGGATCAATCTCCTTAATAGCATCCTAAATCTGTAGTGTTGCTCCTGCCTGAGGGACTGTTGGAAGCAAGGTGCTTTCACGGCAGGAGATCACCTTGCAGCAGCCCCCACCATGGCGATACCAACCAGCACCTCAGCAGAGCTCCAAGCAGAAGCAAAACAGGAACATTTTGCCCCATTTCTGGCATTCTGCAAAGCGTTCCTGATAATCCATCTGTTTTCTTGCCAAGGAGAGCTCATCACCTAAAATCAGGGGCTTCTCCAGCCAATTAGGCAGATCACGCAGATAAACGTGCTTTTATTGAGCAAATAGGCTTCCCCCTTTGAAGGCAGTGGGTTGCCGGTCAAAGGCACTTGGCATGCGGGCCGTTATGCCAGGCCACCGACATCATCCATCTTATGTCAGCCCTTGTGATGGAGCCAGCACCAGGTTAATGTGGTCTAGATGTAAAAATAAATTAAGAAAAAAAAACCACAAAAAAATACACTGAAAGGTAATGCACATATAAAGCAGCTGATCTCCAAATACTGTTAACTCTGCATTTCTCAGGGTAACGTTGCCATGGGTTTCCAACAGCGTCTTCCCACCACTGACCACAGTACACTTTCCAAGCAGTTTTAAGCAAGACTCAACATTTAAGGAAGGGCAAGTGGAAATTAAGAGATGTCATAAGGGAATGACATGTTTGTACCTTGCAGTGGGCAGCCAAATGCATTCTTAATTGGCTCTGAAAATCAGAATTAAGCACAGGCATTGCATGATTACGGTTCCATTTTCCTCCACAAACCGTACCTATTTCAACAGTATCAAATCTGCCCTGAGCTGTGAGTTTGCTGTCCTCATTTAAATGAGCCTAAATGTCTCCCTTCACTGTCGAGGAAAAGAGGTGAGGGCCTCCAGAGGAAGGTACATGTCATCTCAGAGGAGTCTCTGCCACCTGAGACTTAAAGATGAAACCACTCGGGATGTCAAAGTCATCCCTTCTGAAAGCTGGAAGGAGGGAAGGTTGGAGGGAGGACTGAGTTGTGAGGTTTTGTCAGTTGAAAAGCAAAGGATATTTCATTCTGAAATATCAATTCAGCAGGAGATGGCTTGCTTTGCAGCTAAAAGCACCATGCATGCTTGTCAAAATGCATTAGAAAACATTCCTTTTAATGTGGAAGGCTTCAAATCCACCACCAGAACATTTTCATGTAAGGAAAATCCCACAAAACCAACCCAGTGGAGATTTTCTCTCATTTCACTCATTTAAAGTACTGCAGACTTAAAATTTTGTCAGGACTCAGAATATAACCACAGCACAACCCGTGTGGCGGTCCCACTTCCACGTGAGCTGGAGAGAACCCAGGCAAAGCTTGGTGGTGTCCAATGGAGACACCATCAGTACTAACTCCTCGTAACACCCAACGCAGAAATAACCCCAATCAACATGATTTAAGGGTCTCCTGCAGCACTCGGGGAGACTTCAGGGATGGAGCAGCCCAGCCAAGTCAGCCAAAGCCACTCCATGCCTTTCTAACCCGCTACCTTCCACCTGCCTTTCTCTGTGCAGCGTCCTATCCTATTTATTCACAATTCGTCACACACCAAACAACTGTCTGCCTAATGCCATGATCCAGTGTTCGTAATGAAATGTCACAATTAGTCTGCTCATCTCGACTACAGCAAATCAATATACAACTACGCACCGCTAGGCACGGAAATAGAGAAATAATTATGAATCCTCCACCACTGGCTGAGTATTTCGCACATATACGCACAGGCATACAGCCGAATGCAGCAAATCTCAATTACAGCCTTTCTACCTGCCTGGCACCTCAGATGGCACTGGAAAATCCAACACAAGAGATGACAAGGTCAGAGAAGCTCCTGGGGTTTTTCTGCAGAAAAAACAGCTTTACATCTATGGGATTCATAAAGAGAAAGAATAAAGTGCTAAAGCAAATACTCCATTAGCAACCTCTCTAATTCACCATTGCCTCTGCATTGGTCTCTTATGAAGATCTGTGACCATGTGAAGCTGTTCTGCTTTTGTAAGCTTTCATCTCCAGCCTCTACGAGAGTTTTCCAACACCACAATTTAAAGGCTGAGACACTTTTTTAAAAATACATAATCACAGGCAGAGAGCAAAAGTCACCTGCCAGCAGATTCTCCCGATGGGAATGAGGATGCTTTCTTTTCCAATACAGTAATTCCCTCTTCTGTGATGTCCTTTGGTATGAGAGATGCTGGAGTGAAGCAAACTGCTACGGCCGAGTTTCATATCCCAGGAAAACTGTTATCGCTGATGGAAAACCCTGATTAGCAGTGAACCACAGCTGCTCTGTCAGGAGCCATTATGATGAAGGATTACCAGCACAGGCCATCTGCCCGAGCTTGGGGGTTTGCTTTGCCTTTTTTTTTTTTTTTTTGACTGTGTGATGCTGCAGTAAATCACAACAAAATTAAACCCAGGAGTGACTGATCCCTTTGGGGCTGATCTGCCCCTGGAGAACTGCTATACCCAGTCCACCGGACTGAGAGATTAAAATAAAAAACCAACCTGACCTGGTGATTTATGAACGATGATTCAGCACAATATGAACGGCGCGGATGACATGTCCTCATTAAAAAACATAAACAGTGTCAAACAGAAAGGAGGGCTAAATCAATAGCCATGATTTGGGAACGCATTAATTCCAAATCCTTTTCGCTGTGCAAATACATTACAGTGATTCACAGAGACAGCCTCAAAGAAATAATTGCCTCTGCGTTATTACGCAGCAAAATGTTAGGTGCTTGGGAGTCATCCCAGGCAGACAGATGATGACATTAGTGATTTAATTGACCCTTATGGATAAAAACGCATATGAGGAATGGCAGGGCCATCAAGCAGCGGCGGTGCAGAAGTCAGGCCAGCGGAGAGCAGAGGAGGAGTTAAGATGTTTTCCTGGCACTGTCAGAGCAACGCGGCTGTTTGCTTGGCGTGAAAGCCCAGGCCAGGGAGCAGAGTCGCTGGGCGATGCAGATGGGTTCAGGCATGGTAAGGCATGAGCATCCCCTGGGAACAGCCCGGTCCTGTCCATGGCAAGGGCCACGTCCTCCTCATGAAGACCACAGGGCCACACAATACAATGGTGGCTGATGGACACCCTGTAGAGTGAAGGAAGAAGGTGTAATCCTGGGACTATCTTTGGCTTTAAAGTAGGGAAGGACTTTGAAGAAGGTACCCAGTGAAGAGGCACATCCTGACAGTGCACATCATGGAGGTGCAATCAAAAAACCACCATTCCCATGGTGCTGGGAGCTGCCTCACCAAACCTTACCATTGCAATGGAGTGGGAGATGTCCTCGTCCCACTCACATAAAGGACAGAGAAAAGGTTCTTAATTGCCTGAGAGTGCTGATAAGTGCACATTGGAGGATAACGGCGCACATCTTCACCCCTCTTCTTCTCCTCCATTCTCCGTGGCTATTTTACCCCTTCTCCTCCATTCGCAGTGGCTATGCAATGAGACCTTGCACACCATAGATAGACAATTCCCAGCCTCATAATCCCCTGCCCACAAGCAATTTATAAGCACCACGTGCCCACAGCCCCTTGGCTACTAGGAGCCACATACATACACACCCCACCTCCCACCATAAGCAATCCCAAATGGAGGAACACTCGGAAGAGCCAGGACATAAATTTTGTAGACAGAGGTGGGTGTAACTGGGCCATTTAATGCCATTCCTGCATCCTGCACAGGGAACAAGCCTCTATATTTTGTAATAGCAACACTATAGCTGACTAACAGATGTTTGTACAGGGCCATTGCGTTTACACACTCAGCGTGGTTTTTAAGGAAGGAAAAAATGATGTGAATGATGCTACCAGGTGCAAAAATCAAGTTCTAATGATTTTTTTTTCTCCTCTAACCACGTTACACAAATCAGAAGCTATATCGTGTCAGATGATGGTAGACAGAAGTAGAAAGCGGGGTTTTTGTGTCTTTCTTCACCCGTAGGAAATTAATCACTTAGCACAAGGTCCTACTTTCAAATTAGTGGTGAGAAACACACAGCAGGTGAGGCACAGCCAGCTGATTTAGGATATTTCCACTAACAGATGCTTCACCTACCTGGGTTCTGGGCTGTAGCTGTAACAGGGCTCTCACGGGGGTAAACCATCCAAGAATACCTTGTGTAATGCAGAATGTGAATTATCACAAATTCATAGAATGGTTTGGGTTGGAAGGGACCTTAAAGATCATCTAGTTCCATGCAAGGGCATGTAGCAACAGGACAAGGGCTAATGGTTTTAAACTAGAGCGGTGTAGGTTTAGATGAGACATTAGGAAGAAGTTCTTTACACTGAGGTTGGTGAGACACCGGAACAGGTTCCCCAGAGAGGTGGTGGAGGCCCCATCCCTGGAGACATCCAAGGCCAGGCTGGATGAGGCTCTGAGCAACCTGATCTAGTTGAAGATGTCCCTGCTCACTGCAGGGGGGTTAGAGTAGATGGGCTTTAAAGGTCCCTTCCAACCCAAACCATTCTATGATTATATGATTCTAACCCCCCCCTGCCCTGGGCAGGGACACCTCCCACTAGACCAGGTTGCTCAGAGCCCTATCCAGTCTGACCTTGAACACTTCACTTAGCAGCTCAACACCTAAACATGCTTGGGAAAACCAGACAAAACTGATATTGTGGGCTGTGCCTTGGTTTGAAGGCCTGGAGGCAGGCACACGTGGGGCTGGGGCTGGTGAATCATGAGGCTGTACACAGAGCTGAAAGGGAAGAAGTTGCCCACAGAGCTGTATTTGGGGTAAGAAGAAGGACTGTAGGGCTATACAGGCTCTCTAGGGAAAGGGTGCTCACACATTTGCTTACGCAATTGGAGTGTTTGCCGTATAATTACTTGTGGCTACTGCTCATGGATTTAATACAGCACCAACTGGGTGGCTCAGAGAGGAAAATTTCTGATCTAATTGGGTAATCGTAAAAGTACAAAGGTTTCCTAGTACTTGCAAGCAAGCAAATTTTGTCCTTTTACCTAGAAGGATCTCACATATAATTCTTCCTGTTACAAATGGTCTCATTATTCAATATTGCAGTTCACATAACCATAATCCTTTCATCCCAAGAAAAAAAAAAGTGCTCTTTTATAAGCACTTTCAGTCACATTTAACCAGCCTCCCTGTGAAGCCCTGATGAACCAGGGTGAATTCATGGAAATGAATGTAAGCCTAAAAATTATTTTTCATGAGCAGAATTTTAGGCAAGAAAGAGAGAGAGGCACAGATTTATTGGCACGTGAAACTCTACTAAAAGTCAGGGAATGCACAATAATTCTTAACCACTGGAGCTCAGGTCAAGAGGTAGATGCATGAAGATCAGGCAGGGGAGTCTGTGCTCACTGTTTCAGAGAGAATCACATTTCCAGCAATTAAACAAAATAATTTTCCAAAGCTAAGATGGGGATGGGTCTAAATCAGGGTTATGACAGATAAGGAAGATGCTGAAGACAGCAGCACTGGTGGTCTCTTCTTTGCATGAATAATGTATTTTCCTCAGCAGAAAGCTGTAAGTTTCTACAGAAAACCCTCCTGGATTTAGACCTTGCTTTCATGAATACCCATGCATGTGAGAGAGAAGAGACTTGTCTTAGAAAGGATTAACTCCTCAGGCCAAACAAGCTTTAACACATGACTAAGGATCCTCTGAAGATTTATGCAGCCAGGCAAAAAAAACCCAAAAAACCCCCCAAACAACTGGCTTTTGTAGGCCAATAGGCACCGTGGCTGAGTTAGGTCTGCCTAACTTAGTTAAGAGATGCAGCCTCAGGCAATCATTTCCTATTAAACAGATTATATTCAGCACAAACACAGCACATTTGTAAGCTTAATGCTAAGAGGCTACACATGAAAAGTCAGAAAATAAATTGCTCTGGGGATAGGAGCAGGGGGAGAACTATAAGAAAAATAACCAGTTTTAAACTTATGAGAGGTGGTGCTCAGTATTTACCAGAGAAAATGATCACCCCTCAAAGAACATCTTCTTACTCCGTGGATACATCCAGGATACACAGACCCTCTCCTGTCCTCCTACCAAAACAGGGAATAGAGAGATGGAAAGGCTCAGGAAGATGCTCTCCTAGGGCCCCAGGAGACCCCAGGGCTCCTGCTGATGCCAAGATGCTCCAGAGCAGTGCAAGGCAAGCTTCTCATCCAGGAGAACCTCACCTGGCCTTACCCCCACTCTGTGAGCCTGTAAATCTATCACGGACAAAGAAATTAGACAAGAGAAGGAAAAATCTCTTTTAAAAGGAAGGTTCTCCGCACAGAAAAAATATTTTAGAAATAGATCTGAAAGGGACAAACCACCCAGCCCAGATTTCAGTTGGACTTTTGACAGAGCTGGAACCACAAAGAAAAGCAGAGTGGATTGCCCTGAAAAGTAGCAGTCATTGTCTGCTGATGGGGAAATGAGTAATTAATAGCCATTTGTATCTGTCACTTTGGGGCTCTGTATCCCAGCAACCCGGAGTGGAGAGAAAGGTTATGGCATCCAACCATCGGAGCTGCTCATACCTGCTGTGCCCACTCACACACCGTGAGGACGTCATTCCTTACGAGCCCTTTGGTTGGCATATATTGCGATAAATGTCAATAGCAGTCATGTGAACATATGGGGACCAAGACGTAGCTTCAACGACCATCGGCGGTAAAGCGACAAGTATGGAAAAGGTTGTCCAAACATTTATAGCAAGCCCCCAGCCCTGGCATTCACAGGGAACCATCTTCAGGTGCAAAAGGGAAAGGGCTGGATCACCGGTAAGTCTGTGCGATGCTGAGTGCCCTGCACCCACCAAGAAACCAGATGTCCTGCCACACCACAGCAACCCACAGTCTACAGCAACCTCCTTCCCACTGAAACACGGAGTGAAGGCTTTTTGTATGTGTCATTAGTAAGCGACAAGAGGAATATGTGCCCCAAGAGATTATCATTACTGTGTCTGGGGCAGGGGTGTCCACATCCCTAGAGGGCAAGAGAAAAGGGACCAGTGGGACTTGTTTCTCCCCACCCCACAAGAAGAGATCCCTCTGGGGCAGGAACCATCTCCAAGGGGAATCATACAACTGGGGCAAGAAGGGTGAAGAGGAGGAGAGAAAGCTCCATCCCCGTTCACCGTTCCTGAAAGCTGGGAGTGAAAAGTTTTAATAGCAACATGACCTTCATTGATTTCACGGTATTTTTATGCTATCCAGCTTACAAAAGTCTTCAGGTCTATCACCCACCATCACTCCTTTAGCTGGGAACACACAGCATGACTAGACATATAAGGACAGGCTGAAGACAAGGTTTATTATAGCCTGGAACTGCTCCCACATCCTCATAATTTTCATGTATTTTGGTCTTCCAGCGTCTTATGACACTGTTGCAAAGCCAGCTATAAAAAGAGCAGCTCTGTGTTTTCATCGTGAAGAAGCTACAACACAGACACAGAAATGAGAGCACAGGCTGTAAGTGAGAGATGAAGGGAGAGAGGGGAGGACATGGAGCGGTTCAGGAAACCCCTGAATTCAGTGGAAAAACTTCCCCTGCCTTCAGCACACTTAGAAGCCATCCTCCTTCACCATAAGTTGAGGGCGATTTGCATTTCAGGCTTTTTTTAAATAAAAACCTAAAAATGTTTGCTTCAGAGCTCAAAGCTGTCCTGGAGTTCATCTGAGGAGAGAAGCTTTCTCATTTCTTATCAACTTCAATGCTTTTCAGGATTGCCACACTGCAATTTGCAAATATCTATGAATTTCCAGGCTCCTACTCCAACTTGGCTTCACTTGTGGTTTCTTATCAGTTTCCTGTTAGGAGTAAGAGTTTCCTTCCTTGGATTTCCCAAATGTGATTTTTTAGAAAACTCCAAAGCATGATTCAATAAGCAAATGATAATTCTGTTCCTTTAGCTTGACTTTAGTCCTGTAAAAGTTAAAGCGAGAGACAAAATTATAAATTCCATATAATTCACAACTTGTAGCATGTCAGACTTGAGATCTTATTTAAACTGGTGAAAGTGTTCTCTAAAACAAGAGTTAATTGTTTACTGAAACCAAGGGGATATATATATATATAGAGAGAGAACATTTCTACATTTAAAAAATGTAAATTCTCTGCAAATGTAATGCTATAAGAAAGCAATGAGAGCTTCCAATGTAATATCATAGCTTCAGTATAAACGTAAAGCTTTCACCCCACATCTAGAAACCACTTTTCATTTAAATCTTTGGTATTATCACCAAGTTATCCTTCAGCAGAACAGAATCTGGTTGCCAAAATTTGTCTTTCTCTATCTTTGTTGCCTGTGTTCTTGTTCTTTAAACAAATGACTCGCTCTATTTTGATAGCTCCTATCTACAGTAACGGTCTGTAAAATGACCCCTGGTGCATTTACATCCAACTTCACAAAACTAAATTTCTGCTCCAAAGAGCAAGCGGTGAAAAACGTTGTCTGCAAAGATTTCTGCAACTCTCTTGATTAAAAGAAATTTATTTGGTCCAAAGTCACCCCGCTACTTCTTTACTGAAGCTACAACTTGTCGCAGTGCTTTTGTCCTAGAACATGCATCCTTCATCAAACTCAGTCAAACTCAGTATCAAAATGCAATTTCATTTGCACCACTGAAGCCAATGGAGTTTCCTTACAGCTTGATCCAATGGCACATTTCAAAGAAAAGAGGAGAAAATAAAAACCCCATAGGCTTATGAATAGCAGAAATCTTCCCCAGCTTCCTTCAGGATTGATTCTCAAGGTTAATTGGTCTTTTATGTACAGATGACTTGCAGGAGCTGGCTCCTTATCTCTGTATAAAGTTCAGTTCACAAAATCATTTCTAAACCCAACTGCGCTATAGCAGAGGAGGAAACACAAGGCTAGTAGAGAAAGGAGCTAAATGGAAGGATTATAAGGAGAAAGAAGAAAAAAGAACTAATAAGATGGAGGCAGAAGGCAAGATCCTCGCTGCCAAAGAGGAGGTAGGGAGCCATTTTAACTGTAAGGAACACATTAGAAAGAAGAAGAAATATATTAGCTATCATATTATACATTCACAGAGTAAACTAGGCACAGGCAGATAATACTGAAGCATGGTTCTATGAAGTCAACAGAACAGCTCATGTTTATGGTTGGCTTCATCTTACAATACTGAATTTTACATTGAACTGTTTTTCCTACAGCAGGATTTTTTTCTTGTTTTAGCTTTTCTCGCTGTTTCTGGGCAGTGGACAAAGGCAGCAGGTAGAACAGGCTCTTTGGCTGCAAAACACAACATCCTCAGTGGAACTAGGATGCATTTTCCTGATTAATTTAATGATCCTGAAACCTAATCACCGCCTATAATTGGGCCTTCATCTCCACTGTTGTGAGAGGCAGACTCATTAAAGTCTTTCTGGCTTCAAACACTGGCGGGAGCTGAATGTCAGGTGGGGACAAAGCTTTCATCCCTCGAGCAGCCTTAGCAACACGGGGTGCCATCACAGCCGGACCTAAATGGATGCACACTTCATGCCAGACACGACAGGCTGCCGGATGCCACACAGGTGCTTTGATAAGGCAACGCGAAAAAGAGTTAAAAGCCATGTCGAGATTGCTTCACTAATTGTTTGTTTCAGTAATTGTCTTGCCTGCATTGGCGAGGGTTCTTACAAGACAACATCCCTCAGGACACTTGTATCTGATTTAGAAAGTCTAAATCATAAAATCATAGAATCAC
>VXBO01007354.1:0-12591 GCA_013400135.1 Rhinoptilus africanus
CAGCCTAGTGTTTGCGTGGCAAAGATGCTTTTAACTGGTGTTTGTAGGCTACTTATAAGATGGCTAGTCTCTGTATTTGCTAATTCTTTTTGTCTTTGCCTTTCTCCCCTTTCAATCAGGAAGTGGAACCTGAAAGACCATTACATGCATAAAGGTAAAGTGGGAATGGATCAAGGATCATGAGGAAGAAAAAAATGAAAACTGGAGGACCAGTATACAACAAAAGTCCTTTTTCTTGCAATGTAGGACAGGTTTCTCTAACCCAGTAGAAGTCTGAATCACTTAGGTATTTCAAAAATCCCACTTTGTTTACCTCTAAAGAGGCTGTTCTCGCAGATGGGTCTGACGTGCTGCTGATTGCTTATGAAGACCTTAGGACCCCACAAGGAACATGCCTGCTACACAAAGATTTTGTGAAAATTACCCGGCTTGGATTTCCTGGAAAAACAGTCACAACGGTACAAAAAAGAGCAAAGGACTGAGGGTGTGATACGATTTTCATTAAAGTTACATGGGGATGGATCACTTCTTAAAAATACAGTAGCAATATGTTCGTGAGAGATTCAGCAATGCCTGTATTATAAATCAGTCCTGCAAGGATGACTGTGCATCTTAAATTTCTGCAACATAAAGATCAAAACCCACAAAATGATCTTCGATATTTGTGGTGGATTGTGCAACTGTTTAATGGGTTTATTCACAGCTACTGTATGTTACGTTCCTTCAAAAAGAGCAGGCCAGGCTGTAGAGAGGCTGGGTGGTTATTTTTCTCTGCCTGCTGCACACTGGGTTGCGTCGGGAACTGCCTGCAAGGAGGGAGACAGTTTCTCCCCTGATAGTAACAAGGGTACCACATGGGAAGGTTACTTCAGACTGCGAGGTGGGATAGGGAGAATGAAAAGGGAGGAGTAGAAGTAATCTCGGCAAGTTAATGGTCCTCAGCAAGTGCAGGGGTGGTCTTGGCAAGGGAGATCACAAGGAAGAGCAGGAAACCAACATACAATCTGGCCTGAAGAATAACAGGTATGAAAACTAGTGCTCAGAACCCAGAAATGAATCTGGAAAGTGATTTGTAACCTAGAAAACCTTGCAGTTGTTAAATTGAAACCATGGTGGGGAAAGAATGTATTAGTGCTGGACACAGAGAGTGAAGTTATTCTGCTTTGTCTTGTGCTTAGTGCCAAGTCTAAAACCTATGCATTGTCTTCCATGTTCAGTCAATATAGATTATGTCTCTATTTGTATCAGATTATATACTACTGATGAAGTCTACATGGTGGGGAAGAAGTTTTCTCTCGAATGTTGATGTGACTACCAGCATTGAATTATCATGACATCCAAAGCTCTGTTGTAAGTGCTACAGCAAAGCCCACACTTGATATTTCAAGTATTTGGGAACTCACAGGAATTCATTCTGTTGGTCATAATACACTGGTAAATTGCCATCATTTTCACTGGCATAAAAGTAATAAGGAGTAAAGATTAAGAACCAGCAGGCAGGGTGGAAAGTTTTCCAAAGGTTTCTGTCTGCTATACACAAATTTTTTTTCTACAGACCTGTCAACCCTCAAAGACTTTTGGTGTGATTTTCTATACTTTATGTAAGATGAGTCTGACAAAAACTGCACATGTTGACCTTGCATAGCATGCAATGTACAGTAAGTCTGAACATGCCCAACTGTGCTTTGAACTGCAACACAAGAGACAGTCACTTTATCGTCAAAAGTGCTGACATTTCCATGGCAATCCATGGCAGTACAACCACAGAGCTATACTGTATTAGTTTAACCCACTATAGCTTTATTCTCAGTCAGCCAGCACACAGTGGCTATGCAGCATCAAACAGCTGAGCATTGTGTAGCATCATATCATCTTGATCCAATCTCTACTGGCTACCACACTCTCCTGTTTATTCTGCATATTCACGGTTCTCCAGCCCTCAGACCACTCTGTACTGTACTGTACTCCCTACACAGTCTTGTGTCTCAACAGTATGTCTTCTTACTTTTCTATCAACCCTACTCCTTGCTGAGAAGGTGACAGAAGACAACTTCTATTTCAATACCAGTTAACAGCATGTGATGATCCATATGTCCCTAACTGCTCCATATAGCAAGTACCAAATTAGTAGTTGGTGGTTCACAATGACTCAGTTTGCTAACTTAAATAATAGAGGAGACGTAGAAATATGGAAGACCACTTTAATTCTCATATTATTTGGTCAACCTCAGTGTTTGAAGTCATGTTTTCTCTTTCATTGCTTTTTCATTTAAGGATCTTGCAGTTGCACTTTTGTTATGTATTTTTGTCCCTGTCATTTGGGTTGATCCAGTTTAATTTGGATCATTTCACTGATACCGTTGCCTTTCAAACAGCACAATGCCACAAAACACGTGCTGTATGCCTAAGCACAACTGAAGGGTGGCAAATTATTTGCCTTGTGGGAATTACCACACAGGGACAGGCAAGAGTAAGAACCTGTTAAACAGTTTGCTACTGTAGGAGTTGAAGGCTGATGAGAGGTGAGCTTCTGTTCTTCACAGACTATCACAAATATACTTGAGAAAATCTTTGCACTTTTTGGTAGAATACTTTTAACTTCAATATAGATACATATTTTTGCCACAGGACCTTTTCCATTTAAAATGTACAGTAAAAAGTAATAAGAGGATGTTTGCCCTTAGAAAAGTCAATGCCCTCTTAAAAAGCTTGTAACAGTGATTCTTTCTTGGGGGAAACCCACAACTTTTGGGTTCGTTGATAGAAAATTACTTTTCCTTTCGTTATGAAAAACTTCTAAATAGAAAGTAACATCTTCAGTTACCAAAAAAATTATTGATGCAGAAGCCAATGTTTTGCTCTTTACTTGGCATCTGTTGTTTAAAGAAGAATTATATATATAAAGCAGGAATTCAAGCTACTCTGTAGCCTCATGCTATGGGCAAAATATGGAGAGGAATAATTTCAGCTGTTCCTAGACTTCAGCAACAGCTGAAAATTTGTGGTCTGCCTGGCAGACCACAGGCATTACTTCACAGCTTGTCTGTCACAAGACATAACCACTAATATCTGACAATGAGAAACTAAGAAAAAACCATGTTGCTAACTAAAGAAATAGTTACACATTTTTGGTGTCAGAACTAATTTAAGAATTTGCCCCCCCACCACACTGAAATCTCTGGCTCCCTCAGTTGGGATGTGGCAAAATACCAAAACAAAACTCCAAAATAAAAACCACATCTTGAACTCCCTTTTGGTTAACTAAGTATCATAGAATCATAGAATCATAGAATCACAGGGTTGGAAGGGACCTTAGTAGATCATCTAGTCCAACCCCCTGCCAGAGCAGGGCCACCCTAGAGCAGGTTACACAGGAACGCGTCCAGGCGGGTTTTGAATGTCTCCAGAGACGGAGACTCCACCACCTCCCTGGGCAGCCTGTGCCAGGGCTCTGCCACCCTCAAGGGAAAGAAGTTCCTCCTCATGTTTAGGTGGAACTTCCTATACTCAAGTTTGTGCCCATTACCCCTTGTCCTATCACTGGGCACCACCGAAAAGAGCCTGGCCCCATCCTCCTGACACCCACCCTTCAAGTATTTATAAGTAGATTGCAGTGCCTTTTATTTCTTACTGTTCTTGCAACGTTTCTTACAAATACTGGACACAAAACAGTGTGCAGGTTGGGCCATCACCTCACCTACAATCTCCAGATCACAAGTGCCCTCTTTATACATAATTTTCTTATGTATCATTCTATTATACCAATAATAGCTAGCAAATTTGCTCAAGACTACATAAATAGCTTAAGGTATATACTTGGAGAGGGAACCTGATTCTTCTTAATTATCTTCTGTACCTTTTCCACTGGATTGCTCTACCACACCATAATGTAGTCCCAATTAAGCAACTTCTGCTCCCATTCAATATAGTGAATCAATGTTCTCAGATAAATTCCAGTAATACAGGTGTCTTTTAAATTTAACTACCATAATAGCTGAGATATGACCTCTTACCCTGACTAGGTATCTTTCCACTCCAGCACCTAGAGAGCCCCAGCCATCTCCTTACAGTAATTACTCTGTTACATTAAAGTTCACACTGAAATATGGAAGTTCCTAGTTTGTTTCAAATTGAACAATCCAGAATACACTGTCATATTCATCCATGTGAGGTTTTTACTGTTCGGTCATCAGAAAAACAGTAAATATTTAGAAAAAATAAGACCAAAAATTAAAACATCTGTTTGGAAAAAAAAAAAAAGTGAAGAAATATACTGCAAAAGCATTTGCAGATAGTTGGTTAAGGAACAAACCTACTAAGAAATTCATGCATTTACAAGGTAGAGGCCACTGTACATAGCTGGCCCCCAAGGAAGCCAGCTGCCTGTCCTACAGTTAAGAGCCACAGTCCTCATCCTTGGCACTCGTGGGAAAACAATTTCAGGATGACTGTCCAAAGAATTTTAAATACAGGTGGCTACCTCAAATCTGTGTGGTTCAATGATGTCTACAAGGACTGTAATGTATATTGCTTCTAGCCTGCTAGCTAACAAGAAGAGAAATTCAGTGGTCATACATCTTCTCTTTCCCAGCTGGTGTTAAACAGGACGTAAGCCCTTGGCTCTAGGTACTCAGTGTTGCTTAGGGAAAGGGTATTTTGTCCTGGCTTTGCAGTGTTCCAGCTCTACTTCTGGTTTGGGAGGAGCCTATACTCCTTTGTGTGGGACTAACACATTCCATTCAGCCTTACATTTAGACCTGGAGTATTTTTTTCCCACTATGTGCATCTCTCTAAATTGACCTCTATTGTGGATACTTTTTTATAGCTTCCTCTACATTGTTGGTTTTTTTTACCCCATGGTAAACTAATAACTGATGGTAATAACACCTATCTTGTTCCCAGCTTCATTTTTACAGTTAGTTATTGTCAATATCAAAATACAATAATGTTCTGTATGCTACATGCATATATTTTATAGCATATTGCTGACTTAGGAAATGAATTTCCACAATTTGACTCTTTCTATTGTATTTTTGAAGGGGAACAGAGGAAACAAACAAACAAACAAATATTTCATTGTATCTCTGACCCCTTTCCCTGAGCTCCTCCTTTTTCAGTTCAGCCTCCAAAATGTGTCTAGGAAGTGGCAGGAACCAATGTAACACCACTGCTAAACAGTACAAAGCGAATAAGATTGTGCTTAGTACATAGGACCCAGAACAGAATTTTCCTCATGCAAAAAGCAAAGCAAAGACGTTTGCAATAAGGATGACTAGGTGGAGGAAAGAAACAGTAAAGGTGAAGAGAATATAGCAGGGACTAGAATCAAATCACCCGGACAGAGAGACTAAAGTTAAAAGTAGATTAAAACCAAGAACAGCGAAGGAAAAGGTGAGCATATAGTTAGAAGAAGAACTGGAATAATTTTACTGAATAACTGTTGATTTGTAGTCATGCTTTGGAGGATGAAAGAATTGCAAATGACAGTTGCAGTACTTAAACAGGAATGATGACAGAAGGCAGGAATATTTGAGAAAGTCAAAACCTCAGTAACATCCAAGACTGTACCAGGTGTTTTCCCATCCTGCATATATTATTAGTCTGGAATGAATAGCATGTAGGGCAATCTCTGAGGATTTCAGGTACCTGTGGTATTTTTTTCCTTTGGGGCTATCAGAGGATCTTTCATTGCTCTGTCTCCTTCCCAGCCTGTAAAGTCTCTGGAGAAAAGTCCAGTGTCTGGATGGGGAGACAGATTCTCAGGCACTTCACAAATCAGTATCAACCCTATTCCCCAAATAGCCCTGATCAAACTGTTCACAGATGGATGGACATCGAACACCATTGCTTTGTATAGAGAATACATCAAGATTTATCTCTGAAACTTCTAGCAATGGTGTTACAGTTCTTAAAGTATCTCATATATGTGAGTTGGCAGCAATTACATCCCACACTTCCAGTAAGGATATAACACAGCCTACATCTGACTCTTAGCAGATATTTTGTTTGCCTGCAGTTGGACCTCTTGGACCTGTATAGAGCGACATATGACTCAACCTCTGTGTTCAGTTCAGAAAGTTGGAAACTCTTTGTGTGTGATAGATCACAAAGTGATAGTTCTCTGTTAGAGGAGGTTTGTCAGCAAACGTATTAATTTTTCTCTGTTATGAGCATATGATACAGAGACAATTTTGTTAGATAACAAACACACCATAACTCGCGTACTGAAAGGATATTCTTATACTATTTCTGTCTTGGTAAATGCAAGAATACTCTTCGTCTTGCACCGTGAGAGGTATTTTTATTGAAGTTCTGGTGTTTGTAAAACAAATATGGTTCTGCACTTGACTTCACCAGAGTGAAATTTCATTGTGTACTTGTTACATGATGAAGTGCACATACACAGATATAACCATCTTTGTATAAGCATGGGTATAAATTGAGGCTACTCCTGTTTGGCCCTCAAAAACAGAGGTTAACTCTTACATTGGTAATTATTCCTAAAACCCCCCACTGATATCTCATACTGACAAAAGTTTCAGGGAAAAAGATGTCAGCAAGTCAAACTGGTCCAATCCCAGAAGGTCTTTGCAAAGAACTTCTTGCTGTTAATTCTTAGTAAGACGTTCAATATATTGACTTCTCTTTTAATAGTGATAAGCACAACACAGCATGAGGACTGGGAGCAGTTCCTTTAAGAAGAGAAGGATTGTATTGTCAAGTATTGCGGTGTGAGTGACAGCTAGTGAGGGGGCTGACTTGTAGCTATGGACCATGGCAGTCACAATCCATGAGAAGTTTGTTAAAAGAAAAAAAAAAAAAGATAAAAAGATTCCCAGTATAAACAAAGTACTCCTTAAATAGCTGAGTTTGTGATTAATAGTGTAACGAAACTGGAAGCTCCAGTGAGACTATTTGTTCCAGGCCATTTAGAGGAATGTAGCTGAGCAAGCCACAGAATGGTGGAGACTGATAATTGGTTGCCTGAGATGAGAGCGTGCTGTCCTAGCACTGACAGTATCCTTGCACATCGCAAGGTGTGATTGATCAACTGTAAGCTGCAGGAATTTCATTTACTATTACCTGCAGCAGGAACAGTCTGAGCCTCTTTCCACAAAGGTTAAAAAAAGAATGCCTGAGTTTCTCTATCTGGATCGTCAAACCCAGACTAAGTTCTCACAATCAACACACCTTATAAAGAGCTAAATGGAAAGGCAGCGTGAGTCTTGCTGATGAGAAAAATTTTGTTACTTTTCAGACTACAAGAGGTAGGATGGTCACAAGTGACAGGAGAACACTGTAGAGCAAAGATTATGGAAACTGAATTGGTACAGCCTGCTGGAAATGGAAACCCTAGACAAATGGCCTCGGGAAAATTCAAACCTGGCAAGTCCCTGTTTAGAAGATCCCAGGATCACAGGTGGCTTGGTTCTCCACAAGAAGGCAAGGTAAGTTTTATTACACCAGGATATCTAAATGAAAACAGAGACAAGTGAGGTTACTGAAAGCCAAATATATACGTGTGATTCAGGAAACCAGTCTAAGGTTGGAACACCTAAACTGGGTAGAGACATGATTTCTTATTGTTTGCATTTAGAAGAATCTTAAGCTTTTATTATTTTGAACATGAAACCATTCATCTCCATTTAAGAAAATAGCTCAAGAAACCAAAAGAACTGAACTAGATTCTCTAGTATACCCAGTGGTATACTAGTGGAATCTCTAAAAAGGTTAAGTTTCCATTACAGCCTAGAAAATACATATTTAAGTCCAAAATATCATGCTCAATTTTTTCTGTTATACATTTCCACTTTTCTTTTTTTTCTGTTACACATTTCCACTTTTCTTTTTTTCTTGTATGCACTATGAGAGTACTAGAGCTGACCAAAAACCTTTCTTAAAAGATTTAGGTTTATACAAATAGCCTTTTTAGGAAAGATTGAACTTGGCCTGTGGCATAGAAATGGAACAAAAAATTAAAATAAATAAACCCAGAAAAAATGAAAATGCTTAAGGCCACTCTGAATAAACATCATGCAATCTGTTTATGAAGAGAAAGAAACAAGATATTACCACCATGAAGTAAAATAAATTACCAAAGCAAAATAAATTAACTCTTTGGATGGACAAAAAATGAAGCAAAATGATAACTAGAAATTGAAATGGTCTGCTCTTGAAGAAAAAATAGGTTCAGGACACACTTATAATCATTTCCAAACATTGTGAACTACAAATGAGAATTGTTAAGGAGTTTACAGATTTTCTTCAGAAAGGGTCAGTGGGAAATTCTGCTGAAAGATACTATTGTTGCTACATGCCTGTTAATAATCCCCAATAGTTAAAAGAACACTAGGTGCAAGGGCAGTCATTACTAATGAAATGAGAGAGCTGTAATCAAGTAGACAGAGTCATCAGGTAAAACAAGAGTGTCAAAACAGATCTGGTAAACAGGCAGACGTGTTTATCAAGGCGACATTCAGAGTGTCTTTAGCAAACGTTCATCTGGAAGAATCTTCAGGTATAACGCTGGGCACAAAGCAAAGCTAGTAATAAAGAAAATTTTTCACCAAACAAGGCTTTATGGTTAACAGTAACACTGACAGTACTCTGTGTGCCAGAATTTGACTGAAGGGTCAGTTGAAGGAGAAGTTGCCATGGCAAGTGAAAGAAGAAAAACACAAGAAAAAAATAATTTGTGCATTCATTTAAGTGATGGACTGTAACATTAAAAGACATAGATGTCTTACCTCTCGGTGAGTGGTAAAAATGTGACTCCCAGCATAGCATACCAGACTTATTGAAGAATGTTAGCTATTAAAGTAATACTGGATGCAGTAGTAAATTGATCTGAAATCCTTTGGAAAAGGTTGGACTGAAACAGGAATCTATTTATCACCATGTACTTTGAGGCAACTACTAAGATATGCATTCACTGGATGGTGAATTGTGGAGAGATGGATTAACTTCTGTGGGCTTCAGTGTCACAGATAATACCATTATGGTGAGTCAGTAAACTGTTAACTTCCACAATAAGAATAACTCTTCAGATTGGTGCTTCAAATGAAATGAACCTTCTTGCAGTGATCCCGGCTGGGACCTGCTTGCCCGGGGGCCAGGTCTACTGAAGAGGTCCTGGTGGGCATGAAGCAGAGCCTGCGCCAGCAGTGAGCCCTGGCAGCAGTGACAACATCCTGCGCTGTGTTAGTGCAGCACACACAGCAGACTGAGAGCAGGGACTGCCCCTCTCTACTCATCATTTGCTGCCTCTATCCTTGGACTTTTTCAAGACCTGACTGGATAAAATCCTGAACAACCTGACCTGATCTAGGACCTGACCCTGCTTTAAGCAAGAGGTTGAACTAAAAACTTCCTGAGTTCCTCCTCTTCACTCATATTTATCCCATGATCCTACAATCCTAATCAAGGGAAAATATATCATTAGTTTAACACAATGATAGACAAAAGGAGAGAGAATATGTGTATGCAAAAAGGAATTGTGGATGTCCCATCCCTGGAAGTGTTCAAAGCCACGTTGGATGGGACTTGAGCAGCCTGATCTAGTGTAAATTGTCCCTGCCCAGGGCAGGGGGTTGGAACTAGATGATCTTGGAAGGTCCCTTCCAACCTGAACCATTCTGTGATTCTATAATTCTATTACAAGTGTCATCATCATGCTCTTTTCATGTTACTTGTTTTGGAGGAGAAAGATGATGCATGGTCAACATGCATAGACAACAGAAAACTAACCCCAAAGACCTCTGGCTTTAGAAAGATTTTTAAAGGGTTCCAAATAACTTAGGCAAAAGCATTCATATTTTATGATTAAAGTGAAACTGATCAGAAGCTTGTGATCATCACTTAGGTTGTGACCTAAAACTCACAAGGAAAAAGTAACATTTATATTCAACTCTTCCATGCCTTGCATCATTTCAGCATCATTGGAAAAACTGGCCAGAGGACCTCATCAGAGAAGTATCACTGCCATGGTGTTCCACCTGGCTATACCTACGATTTCAGATATCATACTGAAAATGATAGGAAAGTTATAAAAAAATTGTGAATGTACAGAAAAGCTGCATGCTTAACTGTGGAAGGAGAGTATCAGCTGGGGACTGTGTAATAAACCAAAAGATGTAGCTTTTCTTCAGACTTTAAAACAAAATACTTCTTCCTGATGAGGGATAAATAAATAAATAAATGTCCAAATCCTGTGAGGACTATAATTCTGTAATGGATTTCCAAGAAGGCAAAGTGAGTGCTTGGTTTTTCAGCCCCAGGTACTATGTCTTCTGTAGTGGTCCTAACCAAAGACTATTGTACGAAGAGGAGTTATTGAACCACGGAGCAGCTGACCTGAGTAGGTGCAGGCGTGGGCTTTACTGCAGGTATTATTTGGCCTTTCGAACCGTGCTGTACTACACATATCCCTTGATGTAGGATCACCAGTGATGACGCCACCGGTATTTCCTTGTCTTTATTCTTGAAGTGCAGCAGTGTGTTGTCATATAAGCATCCTTTTGCTCAACAGCAGAAATGATGAATAGAGTTGTTTACTTGTAGGAAGACCCAATAAGAACTGCAATGCTGGTCAACCTCACCATGGACAGGATACGTGCTATGTGCCGTGTCCTGACCAGAGGTCCATCAGATGCTGCATTGTCACAGTGTTCACAGAATTGGAATGGGTGTAAGATTTCATAACTTAGTGTGTCTTTTCTGGGATATTAATAAAATAGTTGTCTTTCTTGAAAGTCTGTGTGGCTTTCTTGTTGGGATCCAAAAATAACCAGCACCTCCTGGTACAAAATGCCTTACAAAAGAAAAAGTCAAGTTATCAGACAGCTACTTCCCAGATAATTGTGAGCAAGAGATGACCGAAGAGCTCTAATGCAGTTGATTTACTGTTTCTTTAGTTCCTTAATCATGGCCTGCCCAGACTCCAGACACCTTACGCACCCATTCGTGAGTAATCAACCTGAGGGCAGGCTATTACCAGTACTGAGAAAGCCTTTTTGTCGCTGTCTATAGATCAAGATCTTGTGGAGAAAAGGGAAATGGGAGGCTCCAGTCTGGACATAGACTAATAGGGAAGGTGTCAGAGACTGTCTTTTCTTTGCATTTGCAGTTTGTAATGGCATTAACCTGATCCATTCAAAATCACCAGCCCAGCTAGGTGGTTCTAGATGGGCCTGGGGGGTGCTCAGGTTTCAACTTCACTGCAACATGCAGTCTTGGCCAGCTGGGATGATAACCTTGAGGCAGAATGCATGTGGAAAGCTGTCCTGAGCTCTCCACAAACTCTCAAATCCCCCCAAAAGCCCAGGGAGCTAAAATGCATTAGAGATTACATGACTGACAGATTTATAGTGCCAAATAAAAGCAATGACACATTGAATTAGAAGAAAAAAAAAAAAAAAGAAAAAAGAGAATACTGTGAAGTCAGATAATTTCTGTAAGGGTGACCAATTTTGTATAGCTCTGATGGTGTTCTGAGATGCAGGATGTAGGATCTCCAGGGCCCACTTGGGCTGCTAAAGTAACGTAGGAAACTAAAGAGTTACAAAAAGAAATGTTTCACTTGGGAACAGAGCAAGCAATAAACCCGGCCAGGCACAGTGTTTTTGGCTTACGATGTGAGAGACCATACAACATTATATCACAAGAGCTTATGAATGTGTGAAGCAGGAAGCCCAGATACACTTAGCAGACATAAGTATTATTTCCACAACACCAACTTTCTTTCTAGCCCCATTGTTTCCTGGTTTGATTATGCCCCGAAGCACAATAGCCATTCCCCTTATAAATGATTTTATCTGTAGTGACCCCATATAAACATGCTTTTAATACTGTTATGCTGTTACATATCATGTGGCAATTCCTTACATAGATTATTTACACAGTTTGTAAACAAATACCTCCTTGTGCTCCTTTCTATGCAATTACACCTTCTGGTATGCTGAGGTAAGTAAAACCAGAGTACCTTATTAGCCATTGTATCTCTTTTCTAGTCTTTCAGTCTCTCCTCTAATAGAGGGTTTTATGTGACTTAATATTTTTATCATGTACATCCTGTTACAACTCCACTGTAATATTATACATTAATTTGTTTGAAGTGACTAGGTCAGACTTCCTTGTTAAGGTATGGCGTTATTTAAGACAGTGTTATCACAGTATTTCACATGGATAAATTTTCCTTGTCAGTGTTCAAGTAGTTTTTTTTTTTTTTTCACCAAGCTGCTACTTACCTAGTCGCCAAGAGGTTGCACAAAGAGTAGAATCTCTTTTTAGCAATTTTAATTTTATAGAATCATATTTAGAGTTGGAGAGAACCTTAAAGATCATCTAGTTCCAGCCCCCTGCCATGGGCAGCGAGACCTCCCACTAGATCAGGCTGCTCAAAACCCCCTCCAGCCTGGCCTTGAACACTTTCAGGGATGGGGCATCCACAACTTTCCTGGGCCACCTCCTCCAGTGCCTCACCACCCTCTCAGGAAAAATTTCTTCCCAATATCTGATCTAAATCTACCTTCTTTCAGTTTAAAACTGTTAACCTGTCATCCTATTGTTACATTCCCTGATAAAGAGTCCCTC